>JANIJF010000210.1:79676274-79690039 GCA_024520955.1 Erythroxylum bequaertii | reverse complement strand
TGCTCTTTAAAGATTGGACCGATCGGCCCATAGGTCGTTTTGACTGGGCTCGGGCCCTGTACGACCGACCCAACCAGCAGGTTTTATAGTGGAACTTCAAGTGGTTGCTTGAAGAAGTGGAAGTAGGGATCCAAAGGGGATTGCTGTAAACTGCGTTGTTGTTCATTTCTTTTACGCACTCAATGTGTTCGACGATTTGCTCGTGAGAGTTTGTGTGAGAGAAATATTCAAGATTCGATGGAAGATTGTTAACACTTTCGATATTGGATTAACAATTGACTTTGTATGTTTTTAACGCTTCTCACAACATCTTGCAACTTTGGATGTGATCGAACCAAGGCCGCAATATAAAATCATAGAAGATAAAGGATCTATTAAACATTTATATCTTGTTAATGACTGAAAAAGCAAAAACCTGAAGTACTGAGACATAGCTGAAGCCATTCATGTGCTTGGAGCTAGGGAATAGAAAAACGGTAGCTTTCGTTCCCCAAGCTGTCCAATGGAATAATTTGCACGATCACTCATTAATCTCACAGGATTTTCAGACATTTAAGAGCTATAGGAACCTGGATTAACATTAAATAATGATCACAGGTATCAGAACTTCATGATCTGCAATTTTAATAACAAGTTTTTGACCTCGAAGAACGAACTGGTTGGCAGGAAACATTTGCATAGACCTTGTTAAGATGGTGCTGGATGAGATTCCTCTTGTCTCCTTCGATCAGGACCGAGTGAGTGAAATTTTAAAATAATGAGTTATAAATCTTATTTTATATGCAACTCACTTCGTTTTTGTCTTTTTTTTATGTAAGACAACTTCACTCATAAATAATATTTATGATGATTATAGGCCAATGCAGGAAAGCTTATTTGAAGGTTCATCCATGGCTGCCATCAAAGCATCTCTCCATGCTGGCTCCAACAGCATCAAAGCAAATGGGTTCAAAGAATTTGAAGGGCTTGGGAAGCAAGGCCTCCTCTATTTCTGTTGAACAAAACCCTGAGATTTTCAATTCACAGCTTCATTGCACATAAGAATACGAAATTGACACAGATCTGTCAAGATTCCTAGTGTCCTGTTCGTATGTGATTAATCACAAATCAAAACCTGAACATGATTAACTCAACTTCCAAGTACATTGATCACTAAAATATCTGAATCTTTGCCTCCTGCACAGGTTATACCTTCTTTATATTCAACTTTCCACAGATATCACATCACTGCATATAATACGAAACTGCAGAATCATGGAAGATATGGAGTATCTAACATATATAATAATTCCTGAAAGAACTCTTTTCTTAAAAGGGCAATTACTCTAAACAGTAGCAAATAATTTTTGTTTATTCATTTCATCACATAGGAAAGATTGAACTCAGACTTTAACAATATTGTTAAACAAAACAGGAAAATAAAGTGAATGATTAACAAGTTCAGCTATAGCGTCAGGTCATCATATCACAGACTCATACATGACCATCCCAGTAGCTGCTCAAGCATCCTTGCCAAGCCAGTAATGACATTACCTCCTGAAAGAACCAAAAGTGAAGAAAGCTACCTACAGAATCAAAAGTTCTTCAGAAGTTCACAGTAACTAGAAGACGGAGTCAAATTCTGAAGGCAAGGGCTGTATAACAGAAAAGGGTCGTTCCAGTTATCCAATTGTAATTTAGGCATTTGGAGTTCTGGTAGCATGTCTTTGTCCATGCTTAACTGCAGTGAAGGCCCTCTAATCATCTCCTTTGGCTTTTCAACTCTGTTATTCTCTTCCACTTCTTTCTTGAATAACACATACTGCATAGGCATTGGAACTGGTTCTTCATGACGATGACAGAAATAGATGTTTTCCAATGATGAAGATGGTGGGGATGACGATGGAGATGCTCTGGATTTCTTCGTTGTTGTCTCTTCTTCCATTGCTGCTCTTTGCTCCAGCTCTTTCAAGGAAGTTGCTTTTCTGAAAATCTTGCATAATACTATATCCTGCAATTATTGAATATCATCACCAAACAATAAATTTCAGTACGTTTTTGTGATTTCTTTCGAAAAACATCATCAAAATTGACTTTAGTAGGTCACAAGGTCCCATCTTTCATAAATTTCATTTCTCTTATCACTTTTTTGGTGTAGAAGTACTGTTCTTTTGAATACAGTAGAGACTTTCAGAAGTTATTTTTATGCTAATATCTATCTGTCAACCTTGTTTTCTTCTTTTTCTAGAACTGATATGAATTGGTAGATGGTGATATGTGGAAATAGTTTAAACCTTACTTTTATTTAACATGTCAATTCTTCCTCCAGGAACTATTGAATGGCATTGAAGAGCTTATCCTGTCAATTACGGTTACCTTAGGTAAAGGGCGTGAATCAGGAAGGCGATACTCGTTCATGACCCAATCAGTCCTTATACCTTTTGGAGATCTTCCCTTATAGAAAACAAGAGTCTTTCTTAGTCCAATAATCCTCTTGGGATCTGATAAGCTCAGAATTCTGCGATCAGAACCGGTAGCCTTCCAAAATCCTTTCTCAGTAGTCCTGTTAGGCCTCCCTTCACTTCCGTGTTTTCTGTCTCTAGGCACAAAGAAGTACCACTCTCTCTCCCCAAGTTTTGCCAGTCCTACATTGCAGCATTCGATGTATGTCAACTTGAGCTTAATCATACTAAAAAACATGAAATGGAATCAAAACAAGCTAAGCTAAGTATGTGTATGTGTACCAGGCAAATCCCAAGGTTCATGACGGTAGATGTTGACACATCCTATAACGTCGACATGAAACATTTTTCCATAAACCATGTTCCTGAGGTAAAAATCGAGGAGCTCCTCTTCTGTAGGATGGAAACGAAAACCTGGAAGATCAAGTTCTGAGGTTGGTTCATCCATCTTATTGGCAAGTTAGCCAATGCTGGTTACTTGGTAGTGGCTATGGAACTATATCAGCTGAATCTTTCTGATGTTTGTGTTCTGGTGTAACAACTATAAATGTTTGGAAGTGGTTGAATGCAGAATACACTGAGGCAAGGATGTGCATATATAATAAGAAGTGTAAGTAGGAGGGTTAGTTTCGGATAAAACCTTGACAAAAGTTGGCTGACAGACAAATCATCTCAAAAGAAAGACTTGGTCATGACCCAAAAAGTCCCAGAAATTGGAACTTTGGGGGTATGATTAAGATCGTCTCAAATGGTGGTGGCACCCACACGGTTTATCAGAGTCACCAGAGACTTAACTCAGAGCCAGATTGGACATTGACAGGTCTTGTGCTGTCATGTTGCTCGACCTCTTTTTCTTATTGATTCTGGAATGTTACATGGAAAATTGCAAGGCAGTAGAGGGTTCCAACCACATAATTTGATTTTTTCTGAAGCTAAGAACATATATTGCATTACAGCCTCTAAAATTCAACATAGTATGTGAGCATTTGGTCTTTTGCCTCGTCAATCTGGAAACCCTTTGTATTGAATTGGTCATCTCAAATGGTTTTGCTTCCCTTTAGCTTGGAAGTTCAAACATTAGATGAACTGTGTCAGGTTCCTGGTACGAAGAACTCAACTTCCTTAAATTACCAAAACCAGGTCTGTCCTATTCTAGCTTCTGTGGAATAAATTTTTATTTTAGGAACACAGTAAAATAATGTCTTTCAATCAGCAAGAAATATTCTCATTTGTTTATAATATCTAGTTCACTTTATTACAGCCCTTCTTGAAAACCATAGATATCTGAAACCTGTCCCAATAACACTGTAATCCTATGTTTTATAACTGGTTCAGAGATGCACCTTGTTTCATACTTCCTGTTGCATCATTTTCCTCTCTTCACAAAAGTTGAAACTTTTTCACCTAAAGATCAGAACTTGGATCCTGTCATAGTTCTAACGTTCACATCCAAGCTAAGGTAGTTAAAAAAAATAAGAGTAACAGAGTTCAGGCATTGAAATTTGAAGCTGTAGCTCCTATGCACGTTCAAGGATTATATGAATATGCTTACCCCACAACAACAAATGTTCATGTAAAACGAAAATCAAATTAAGCAAATTATCGGTTGGCGTCAAGTTGAAATCGAACTTTATGAACATGCTTACCCCACAACCACAAAAGTTCATATGAAACGAAAATCAAATTAAGCAAATTATCGGTTGGCGTCAAGTTGAAATCAGAAGTTCGATTAAGTAGCAAAAAGTTTTAAGCTTTAATTTCAGGTTCAACCACCATGAAACTGAACTGAAGATTGATAGCGACATCCACAACAGTTCTTACAAGAATCAGGTTTTCAATCAATTAGTGGGCCAGAATTTCTTTAAATTCCACGGATGCAAAAACAAAAAAAGAGGGAATCTATGATTTTTCCAAATTGCCAATTCAACCCAATGCTGCATTGTCCTAACTTGCATACTTTTTCCTTCCATGTGATTATTATCTAGGACTTAGCAAAGGGCTCTTGATGCACTTTTTGACTTGGAAGTCTTCTCCAAAGACGACCCCAGAAAGTCTCAAGCTTTGCTACTCCACTACTATTTTAATATCTAATTTGCTTTGCTGCTGATGATATGCTTAACTACTCTACCACAGTCCAATCCATGGCTAATTGAATCTCATGAGAGCTGGTTTGTCTAAGTATCAACATCAAGCAAGCAAAAGAAAGTGGGGAATCAACATAATGGAGTACCAATGGCTTTTGCTGTAATCTCCTTCATAATTGATTGATAAGCACAGCTTCTCCATGCATTTTCCAGGAAAATGCATGGAGAAGCTGTGCTTATCAATCAAGTAAGCAAAAGCCATTGACAGTTTCCTGGAAAATGCCAAGTTTGGAAAATGCATGGAGAAGCTGTGCTTATCAATCAATTATGCAAAAGCCATTGACAGTTTCCTGGAAAATGCCAAGTTTGTGAAACACTAATGAAACTCTCAAGTGTTGGTGCTGGGAAGCCCACTTTCACGAGACATCTTTGTTATGGATATAATGAAGGAATATATTTGTTAGTTTTGACATCACACTCTAACTTAAAAACTTAATGTGTTAAATTTATAGGTCCTCTCTACTTATATATCTTTCACTAGTTTCATCTCTTTCTAATGTAAGATTCACAATTACATTTGAAATCTCAATAATCTCCCTTTCAAATGTAAACTTTACATTAGAATTGGACTCCCTTTTGTGCGAAAGTTTTTTTTTAATCTTTTTCTTAGCAGTTCGAATATATGGTGATACCACTCTACTAGTCTGAGCCTCTCGCTTTCCCACGTGAGGAGGCAACCATAGGATTCGACTATTGACGGGTGCCAAGTACCTTGTTGATGTAGTGAAGACGTAGAGTACAAGAAATTTCAAAGAGGAACCTTAATGCTTGCTAGTTCCTACACACACATAAGAAAGGTATGGAACAAGGAAAATGCAAGTTGGGCCTGACCCTTGTGTGTAATCGTACTAGGACTAGATGGGGAGGAAGAGGAACACTGTGTTCCAACAATACAGGACCAGTAAATAAACTCAAACCAAGAGTGTATGAATCATGGGCCCTTTGCATTATTAAAAACTTGCATGTTCCTCCTCAAACCCAACAATGTCATGCAATATAAAAGCAAGCGCTAGTTTTAAGGCGATAGTTATTTTATAGAGAAGAATAGTAATAGAAATAAAAATAAATATAATAAAAAATAAGAATAGATATAATTATGATAATTAGTTAAAGAAATAGATGATTAACATTGCTAGTTGATTTGTTAAAATATTGAAAAATAAAATTTTTATATTTTAATTAATTATTATTTAATTAAAAATTAAAAAATTAGCATTTTTTATAATCAAAACCATTCCTCCCAAATATAAGAGATAGAGGTTATTACTAAAAATTAAGATATGAAAAAAGTATTACTTTCCTGTTAATTTATTCTCGTATTTTCTTAAAATCGGGACGTATTTTATATAAATAAATAGTTAAGATGAGTTGGCACAGAATAGATACAAGCAGAAGAAGCAGAGGACTTGAGGGGCTTAAAACCAAGCACCATCGGAAAGAACATTGTTAAGAAGTCAGGTGTACGGGTGTAGAAACATAGGAGACTATAGTGGGGAAGGTAGGTGTTGTTATTGTCAGGCTAGGAGTGATGGGGTTGGCAAATGCCTCAATGGAATGCCTACCACTACTGCAAGTTATAATGATTGCACCACCTCACACCAGCGGCAGTCCTCATTCAATCTTCTACAGTGGTCGTGCCTGAGACTGAAAGAAACAGGATAGGACTCACCATTTTTTTCCTTTCCGATGCTTGAACTTTTTAAGCAGGCATCAAACTTTAGTCCAAAATGTGTTCACTTCCAACAAATTGCTCGGAGAATTTTTCTTTTTCTTTTTCTTCTTTACCTGTTTGAACCTTTCAACATCTGCAGTCCTAGTTCCATATCAGGTCATTTCATGTTTTCTTCTATTACATTTCTTCTTACCTTAAATTTATAACCATGTTGTGTTCTGTTTCTAATTCTATCCGTTTTGTGTTCTTCATTGGAAAGAAAATGGTCCCCACACCAGCAATAGTTATCAGAGTTAAATATGACAAGCTCTAAAGGGCGGCTCTCTTACTGTATCATCAATGCCTATATTAAAGAAAACGGACCAACACAGAGGCTAAATGACTGGCACGTATTGCACACAGCCAAGCTGGTCCCCATCTACACTCGCAGTACCCAAAACCGGGACTTTTCAGATACTTCTTTCGGTAAACTTACGTAGCTCTTTACCTAGTTTTCTTGACCTGATATAGGAAGTGGTTATGCAGAAACACTGTCAATCCACCTGGGTCATGAGATGTGCAAAGTTTTGCCATTGCAACCATTTAAAGTTTGAGGAATTTTGATTACCATATTCCCTGGTTGTTTTGTAGGTTCGCTTAGTTACAAGCTTTACAAAAGTTAACAGTACAAACAAAATCCGTCCCTGTAAATGAGCAGGACCAACAAGCGTAAGGCACTGACTACTCACTCACTAACCAACACCAACCAAGCATCAAGCAAGGTGAAACTAAAAGATGTCTCATCATCCTTCAGTATCAGTCTTCATCATCAACTCGAACCCACCATTTCAGAAACTCGAAACAGAGGATTTCATGTGCTCTAAAGTATGTATCAGAAATCAAAACAGTACCTTAAAACAAAAGATAAGGCATGCATGTGGTCTAGAGAGGATTGATACAGAGAGTAAAGCTGCTAATATTTTTGGATTTTTCTTCTTGTTCTTTCCATGAAACATTTTTGTACATAACCCAGCCACAAAATACAAGCTTGGCACCTCCAACTTCAATTTTTTTGTTCTTTTTTTTTCTATCTTTTCTATAATGCCAGCTACGTACAAAAAGAAAAGAAACCCTTTTGTCAAGTTTCCATTAATGACTATGTCGCTTAAACCTGACCATACCTTTAGGGAATGGTTGGGATACGACCAAAAAGATAACCATAAAGCTAAGAGGAGGATTATAAAACTTTTCTCTAACTATTTACTTTATCCTTCCTTGCAAATGTCACTCTTTTATAGAGCCACCTCGGTCTGCAAAGTGGTGGCGTTGAACCCCACCTGTAATTGCTGCGGTGGTTGCTGCTGCTGCTCAACGTCCCACCTTGCCTTAGCAATGACTCCATGCACAGGCACGTAATCCTACTCAAAACAAAACGTTATCATCATTTGCAAGCAAACACCAACTTCTAAGAAAGATTCCATCTTCAAACACCTTATTGTCTTTCCATTTATGAACCACAAAATTATTAGATAAGGCGACCCTTAGATATGTGTTTTACAGTAAAGGAAGCAAAAGCCATGAACACACCTCAAGTTTTTGGACAAGTTCTTTTGCATTTGGTGCAGAGACAAAGATGTTGCGCTGGGATGGTTTAATGAAACCATCATCTACAGCTTTATCAATGAAAGTAAGAAGGGAATTATAATATCCATCAACATTAAGCAAACCCACCTGCATTGTTTCACAAAACAATGTTTTGAGACCAAAGTAGAAGAATATCATATTGTTGTCTTACGTTTTTTAAGGATGCTTACAGGTTTATCGTGAATACCAAGTTGAGCCCAAGTGATAACTTCCAACAACTCTTCTAAAGTTCCATAACCGCCTGAAACCAATGTAGAGACCAAATGAAATCGCCATCCATTTACAAAGAAACAGAACAGGTAAAGGTCTGATCTTGGATCTTCTATTCGATGAAAGAAACATATGGGACCTGGTAAAGCTATGAAACAGTCGGAATGACGAGCCATCTCTGCCTTTCTTTGGTGCATATCAGCTACTGGCCTAACCTCTCCTACCGTCTCACCAGTTATCTGTGGCTCACACACATTAACACATTCTTATAAACACGCATATTATAGACAGAATGAAGCTATCAAAAGGTTTAACTTCATTCAAACGAAATATAAAAGTGCCCACAATAAGAAAAAAAATTGAATGAGATTTGAGCACCTCTTTGTTCATCAGAGTCCTGGGGATGATCCTGTAAACAAGAGCAGCCCACGTAGTTTTAGCAATAGTGAATTAGCAAATCTTCGAAAGTTTAAACAACATTCTTAAAAACTTAAAAAATAGGAGAAAGTATAGTTTATTAGTGGCATTACCCAAGAACATTGCCTCCACCATGATGCACAGCTTGCGAGACCAAACCCATCAGCCCAATACTCCCCCCTCCATAAACAAGATCCAGTCTTCTCGCCACCTTTAAACATATAAAACACCAAAACCTTTGAAACATGATATATGAAGATGAGATAACGAAGGAGAAGCTTGAAAGGTGAAAGCTTTAGTTACCAGCTCTTGAGCTAGTTCAACGGCAGCATCTCTGTAACAATCCCTCTTTCCAGTACTGCTGCCACAGAACACACAAGCCCTCTTGAATCTTGATCTCACCACCTTACTCTCCATATCCATTTTCCTGTGGAACTTGCTCACTGCCCACTCTTGGAACAGAGAGACAAAAACTTTTACGGCGCAGCGCGTGAAGGATGTGCAGTTTTGTGGAGAGGTATGGAACACCTGCCATATATATAGTCTCCACAAACAATATATTTGAAAAGACAAATCAGATTACAAAACATACAACAAAAGGACAGGACAAGAAAGTATTTTAGAAACAATGTTATTAATATTGTATCGGGTTTGATATCGAATTGGACTTTATAATAGAATTATATCGATATCGATCGGTACCGAGTACTATTTTGAGATATTTTTTAAATTTATAAAATAGTCCTTAAATTTTTTAAAAATTACAAAATAGTTCATATTGATATATTATATAGTTGTACTGTATATTTTAATAGTTTACTATTTACATAAACTATGCTTTCAAAAATTTTAATAATAAATAACAATGACAATTAATTTGAAATAACAATAATTTTTAAATATTTTACATATAAATAATAGTCACAGTTAATATAAACAAAGACAATTAATTATTTAACTTTTTTAGGAACAATTAAATATTTACCTAGCTAAAACTAATACTCAAATAAGCAAATACTATCGTTATTAACTACAATCAAATTATTATTAATTTCTAATTCCATAATTTTATACTTAACTAATTATTTATCAAAATTCAATACCCAAATATAAAAAATGAATTACCATTTAACAAATATTAAGAATATGTCAATTAATGATTTAAGCTTTTTCAATTTTACTAATTTTGATTATCAATTGTACAATTTTACATTTAATTATTAATTTCACATTTGATTATCAATTTTACAATTAAAATTATGTTTAAATGTTAATTTGATTTTGATTACCAAACTCAATCTCAAATTCAATTGCACAAATTAAAATTAAATCTCATTCATCAATAATTCAACAATTCAATATCAATACCTTAAAATCTACTAAATCACAATCACCATTCTAAATTTATTTTCCAATGGGACATTTAGATGATCGGATCAATTCAATGCCAAAATCCAAAATCAACGACCAAAATCCAAAATGCCAAAAACCAAAATGCAAAATCCAAAATGGCAACTTCACTTCAACGGTTCAACTTTAACCGAAATCACCTTCACCATTTACACAACTTCACTTCAACCAAAATCCATCATCATCCAACACAACAACAGAAGCAACTTCCAACAACCACAAATCAATAATCATCCAATTTTTAACCACAAATCTATCATCATCCAATAACCAACACAATGACATAAGCAATTAATGTCAAAATGCCATGAAAAATTAAACAAAACATTCGGTCTTCACCGATCTGGGTCGATGTCGGGTCGGCTAGGGTTGACGTCGCGTGGAGGACGAGGGACAAGGCTGCGAAGACTACTGCTCACGGTGGGGTGTGCGATGGACGCCAGACGGTGGACCTCAGCAGGCGGCGACGGCTTCGGGCAGCGTGGACGAAGGTTGAAGACGGCGACGCTAGGGCCACTCCACGACTCCAAGACAGAGAAGAAGAGGAGGCGGAGAAGGACAACGCGGCGACGATGACGACCGGCGAGGGAGTGGCGACGATCTAAGAGGGAGAGAAGACGAAGAGAGATGTGAGAGGGAGAGTCCGAAGTCGGGGAGGGGGGATTTGATTTTTTAGGGTTAAATTTTCATTTTTTGCAAAATAGTCCTTGCCTTTTTTTTGCGGAATGGTCCCGAAATTTCCGGTACTGGTGGTACCGGCCGGAATCCATTACCGATACCTCTTTCGCCGTACCGGCCGGTACGGAACGGAATCCATTTCTTTGCTATTACCAACTACTTTGCTTATCATAACTACATGTTCTAAAAATTTGAGAAGGAACATTCAATTTGGTGTCTGTGCAACTGCAAGAATTTCACCTGTAGCTTTCTTTTTCACCACACATTTATTATTATCAAATAATACCAAATATCCAAATTCAATCAATTGTCCCACACTTATTAGATTATGAGCCAAACATGGAACAAAATGTACATTCTTGATGAGTTTTGTGCAATTACCTAATCCAATAGTCTCGAGACCTCGTCCTTCAATTTGAAGTTACTTGTTGTTCCCAAGACTAACCAATGATTTTATTAATTCATCAAGGTCTTTAAACATAGATTTGTCTCCAGTCATATGATGTGAGTAGCCGCCATCGAGATACCATAGTTCCTTGCTAAACTCATCCATGTTTGATGAAACCATGAACAAATAGTCATCTTGTTCATCTCCTTCTTCTGCAAACTTGTCTTCCTCCAATTTGAACCAACAAAATTTGTCTGTGTGGTCATACTTGTTGCAATAAGAGCAGTGAAGAGAACTGTTACATTCTCGTCCTTGACCTTGATAGTTTTCTCAACCCCTTGCCCTCATGGGCTGAATAGAGGAATCTAGCTCCCTTTTTATCTAAAACGCCTTTTCATCTTCTCTAGCAGATGACCCGTTAATTCTTGCTTTGTGGGCTTGTAAACCCCATTAGTTCATTAAATGGAAAAATTGATAAATCCTTAGACTCTTCAATGGCCACAACCATATGATCAAATTTAAAAGTAAAACTTCTTATAAATTTAACCACCACAATTTCATCACTAATTTCATCTCCATACGAATGCATTTAGCTCACAATTGCATAAACCTTGCTAAATATTCTTGAACATACTCTTTGTTCTTTATGCAAAAAAGTTTCAAAATCCCTCCTAAATGATTGCAATTTGACAGTAATTACCTTTTTCGATCATTGATAATCGATTTTCAAAATCAACCATGGTGCTTTGTTATTGTAGCTGCAACTATGTAACACCCCCTTACCGCAGGGTACATACCAGGAAGCCCGCAGGTCACTCCGGTACATATCTTACGATAAGGGCGAGCTACGAACGATTACTACTTCACTTCACATGGCATCATAATAAAACATCAATATAAAAAAGCACAATCATTTTGAAACCAACTTTTTCCTCATTTCATTTATCAAAATCAAACTGTTTACACGTCTGACATCCTGCACTGTCTGTACATAAATCCCAAAAACCTAGTACAAAATGCTACAAGAAAGAGGAAAACAACAGATCTATCTAGGTCATCCCAAAAGTCCCAGCTGACCGACCTGTGAGCCATGCCTTTTCTCGCCAAAACAATCTACACGGCTGGAAAAGTCCCTCTGAAGCTAGGAGTCTACTCGCGGTCCTGAAAAGACAACGTTGCAATTTTGGTGAGTTTTGCGAACTCAGTGAGGTAACCATCATCGATGGTTCACTCAATCTAAGCAACACCACACAACAATTTATAACACAGGTATATCACAATTTCACATCACTACACATTTCACACTTTACATTCAATACAATTTAATCACTCAATTATGCATATGCTGTGCACATGTGACATTGTTTCAATTATTACGGTGTTATGACCGAGCGCCTGAACTGTCCCATATAGGGCTCATTAAACGTTGAGCCTGAGGCTTTAAATCACTGTTGAGCTCGAGGCTCAAAAACACTCATTGAGCTTTAAGCTCTAATCGGTGGCTGCTCCGGATTGAGAGAAACCGTGTAGGTTACTCACCAATAATTGAGAGAAACCATCTAGGTTACTCACCAATAGCTTCCGAAGCTAATGCCTGGAAGTCTCGGCAACGTCCGTGGGTTGACGTTCCAAATGCGCCTCTATAACAATTTAAAATACACATATATTACACATTGTACAAGTCAAAAATAAGAAGCGCACCTGCTACCACCTCAGGGGAGTCTTGGGCCTCTTGCCTAGTCATGGCATAGACCCTAGCCTGGGACTACGGTCAGCTACCCCGCCCCTCAGTCCTCAAAACAGAACCTTCGACTCTACCTCTGCCTCTACCTCGGCCCCTCTGTCCAGATCCACCACCCCGACTCTGCTAAACTGTGGTGTTACTCCCAAATCGCCCACTGACAGCAGACTGTGCTCCCAAAGTAGCCGGGCAGTCTCTAATCTGATGATCCATGAAGCCACATTTAAGGCAAGCTCTAGTCAGGCGCCAACACTCACCACTATACCTCTTCTCGCAGTACTTACAAACTGGAACCTGGATCTGTCCTGCACCCCTTCCACTGCCACTACCAGTCTGTGCAAACCTTCCTCTCTGCCCATATCCAAACTGCCTGGATCCTCCCGGTGACCTGAAGGCTCTGCTCTGGCACTTGCTGAAACTCCTGTTAGAACTGCCCTTACTGTCACTAGTCTCTTCCATGGAGAGGTAGATAAATGTCTTACGAATCCGACGCCTCAAAAATCAGGTCAATCGGAGGTCGAATAAAAAAGTTATTCACAAAAGAAGACAAAAAAATAAAAATAAATAAATAAATAAAATCAAATAAAAAGTTAGGAGCTGAGGGCTCCTATCGCCCTCACGAGGGGCAAGCTTCCGCCCAAATAAATTTTCTTTTTTTCCTCTTTTTTTTAAAACACCACTTAAAAATCCCTCTTCTTCCAACATGCATAACTTGTGATCCAGAAGTCCAATTTTTGAAAACTTGGTATCAATGGAAAGAGCAAAGAATGATCTACAATTTTTATGAAGGACACAAAAACCAATTCCACCTTTAAAGGAGTCAAAATCTCAATCAAATTTATTGCGTAAATCTCCTCCTAACCAATCACACAACTTTAAAAAATCATAACTTCCTATTCCATGAGCTAAAAATTCCATGCTTGGTATCAATGGAAAGATCAGAACATATTCTACAACTTTTATGAGCACTTAAAAGCAATTTCAACCTCTAAATGGGTCAAAATCTCAATCAAAGTTTCTGCCCAATACATGTCATCCTAA
>JANIJF010000210.1:79614240-79629902 GCA_024520955.1 Erythroxylum bequaertii | reverse complement strand
CGAATCTTTAAATAGCGTTGGAGAATTTGGAGCTTTTGACGATGATGAGACGCAACCTCCTTCAGAAATACAATTTTTCTCTTAAATGTTATTTTAAGTTTTATATTGGACTCATATTTATTTATTTTTAGTTCATTAGATAATAATAAACATTGGTGTATTTTTCATTTCAATAAAATATTTTATTTTTATTTATTCTTATAAAATTTTCATCTTATTTATTATATTCCGGTTTGATAGCGGTTCACTACCGGTTGAACCTCTAAACCTTAAACCTTTCCTTCGACCGGTTCGATGTCCGGTCCGGTTTTCAAAACATTGCTTGTAAATCAAGACACCCATGTTTAAGGAGTTTAGATTCTCTGTCTAATATTATGGTGTCTTATTGTTCCAATAAATCACAGCCATTTATTTATGTGGATCTCATATGAATCTCGCGTGGGTCCCGTAAAATAAATGACTAAGATTTTATGAGACAGAATAAGACAGAGTAATGTTAGAGAGAAGATGTGAACTCATAATTAAGCCATATAAAAGGAAAAAGTTACTTTAGACTCATTCAAAATAAAAAGAAAATTAGTGTGAAATCGTGATTTTTTTTTTCTCATGTGATGTTACACAAAGTTCACTTATAAGTACGGAAAAAAAATCCTTAACCCGGCCCGACTCGACCCATGAGTTGGTCGGCTTGATCGGGGGTTGCCAAGCCAGTAGCCCTGTACAATCGAGCTAAAATTTTTTAATACTCAAGCTCATTTTAGATGGGATTTCAAATTTTTCTTTTTAATTTCGAGTCAAAATATTAAATTTGGAACAATTTTAGATTGGGTATTTCAAGCGCTTAAATTTAAAAGATAGGAAAGTTCAATGCCAACTCAACCCAAAGCGAGTTCAGATCCTCTATCTAATATTATAGTGTCTTATTGTGTCTAATAAATCTCAGCCATTTATTTATGTGGGGTCCGCGTGAAACCTGCGTGAATCCTGCAAAATAAATAGCTAAAATTTCATGAGACAGAATAAGACAGAGTAATATTGTACAAAAAATTTGGACTCACCCAAAGCATCGTATCATCTCTAATCCTTGTGGCGCTTATATGCGCATCATTCAGTAAGAGTTCAGATCCTCTGTCCAATGTTATGGTATTTTATTGTGTCTAATAAATTTCAACCATTTATTTATGTAAGTCTTATATAGGTCTCGCATGAATCCCATAAAATAAATGACTAAGATTTCTTAAGACAGAATAAGATAGAGTAATATTAGAAAAAGTATCTCCGGAACATTCAGTAAAGGGAGTGCTCAAATTCTAGACCCCTGAACTTCGTCAGCGCCTTGTAATGACCGGCCTTGAAGTTGCCTTAATTTGACAAACATGGTTGCCAACCTAAACCTTTTCATCATGTTTCAAACTTAAGACTCATTTTGTTATGCACTTTCCCAAGAATCCAATTTACACTCCGGTGATTCAAGTGAAGTCGTTTTCGAAATAATTTGCTTTTAACACGTAATTTATAAATTATTATATGTTCCATTTACATATCTTTAAGACCATGCTACAGAAATTCCAACTTCAGCTTGTCTATATAACGGGTTGGTATATCACTAGTTTGGTTTTTGTGAGGAAACTTAAGAAGTAGAGAAATGGATGATCTTCTTGAAGTAGGTTCCACTCCGGCGACTCCACAGCGGGCTTCAGCGGCGCCAACACCACCGATATCGGCTCCTCCGTCGCAGTTTCACTCGCCGTCGTTAACCCGATCACCGCTGCTTCATTCGCCGCCGGAGGATCATATACAACCTGCAACAAACAAACCCTCAAAAAACACATCCCCAAGAGTTCGAACACCTCGATTCGTTACACCTTTAGGTAGCCCCCTGAGAAAAGCTCTCCATCTCACCAAGCTCGACCCACAAGAGGCATGGCTTCCGATCACCGAGTCCCGAAATGGGAACAAATATTACGCCGCCTTTCATTGTCTGTGCTCAGGAATTGGTATTCAGGCACTTGTTCTTCCTGTTGCTTTCACCGTTCTGGGATGGTAAAGTTGGAGTTTCTTTATAAATGTTTTTTTTATATGATCCATTAATTTCTTCTCATACTTGCACTTCTCTGTCGCTTCCAGGGCCTGGGGTGTCACATGCTTGACTTTAGCATTCATATGGCAGCTTTACACTCTATACATACTGGTCCAACTTCATGAATCGCCTGAACATGGAGTCCGATATAGCAGATACATGCAACTCGCTAGTGCAACTTTAGGTAAGGTTGACAAAAAGCGTCCGAGTTTGGTCCGACCTGTTTCGACGTTCTCGAGTTTTACAACTCGACTTTTGAGTAAGTTTGAGCGTTTTTTAAAGATTTGATTATAAGCTAAACGAGTAGTTAATCTGATTCAGGTGCGAAACTATCGAAGGCTGTAGCTATGTTTCCGATTCTGTATCTGTCAGGAGGGACATGTGTGGCTCTGATCATCGTCGGAGGGTCGACGTCCAAGATGTTCTTTCAGACGGTGTGTGGGTCGACATGTGGCGTCAAGACATTGACGACGGTGGAATGGTACCTGGTTTTCACTTGCGCCGCCGTGGTTCTGTCTCAGCTGCCGAACCTGAACTCCATCGCCGGTGTATCACTGGTCGGAGCAATCACAGCCGTAGGATATTGCACACTTATTTGGGTTATATCTGTAGCAGAAGGCAGGATGCCTGGTGTGTCATACAACCCTGTTCGTCCTCCCACGTACCTGGAGAAGTGTTTTGCTGTTCTTAATGCTCTTGGAATCGTTGCTTTTGCCTTTAGAGGTCACAATCTCATACTTGAGATTCAGGTATGTGATGCTCACTTGCTAATTTCCTTTTTTTCCCCCCAAGTAGTTGGATATAACATTAATGGCCGAGTCTAGGTTCGGGTTCAACTCCGAGTTGCTTACTTTATGGTCTCATTTCGACTAAACTAACATCATTTTAGTTGAACCAAGTTTGCTAGTATTAAACTCGAAGTTAATCCAAAACTCAGATCAATTTAAGCTTTTCACATTGAGTGAAGTCAGCCTAATCTGACTCACTTCACAATCTTAAATTAAATATAATATATCTAAATAAATATAAACTTTTTGAATTTTTTTCAAGAGTTAAGACTTGAAAAATCTAGTTAAACCTGAGGTCTAGTGTTAGTGACGGAGCCAGAAATTTAAGATAAAAGGGTCTAAATATTTAATTTTTTAAAATTTTGGAGAGCCCAGTGTACCCCTAACCTCTAAATAACTCTGTCCAAGTATATATATATATAATATTTAATAATCTTGGGAGGCCCGGTGCATCACTGGCCCCATGTGCCTCCGTCATTATCTAGTGTACACAACTTTACTTCTAATTGATAAAGAGATTGTTCCTAAATGAATCTAAAATTAATAAGATAGAATAAATTAGTTAATTTATGATTGAGATTTTCTCGATCTTTTAAGTCAAAACTTGTTATAATATATGTTTCAATGGTTAACTAATTTCAATTTTTTGTTTTTATTTTAAACTATCTTTATCATATCAATTTTTACTGAAAAATTTTCAACTTATGGGTAGTTAGTTGTTGAGAATTTGGAAAAGGTTACTCAAATGAATACAATAATTTATTAATAAAGTAATTTTAGTCCACTTAATTTTTGTATGTATTGAAACATATGTGTCTAAGTCAATGCCAAACCTCTTACACCTTTCTTTACACTACCATAATTGGCATTGACCATTTAAGTTAGAAAACACAGACCATTGACTATAGACTTCTGTCCCACATGGGTTGGTTTGACTTTTCAGGGAAAATCTGATTCTTTACTCTTCTGGGTCTAGTTCACATCGAATCTGAAAACTTTTTGTAAATGTTCCTGAGAAGTTTAATATATATCCAATTGCAGGCTACAATGCCTTCAAGTGAGAAGCATCCATCTCGAGTACCAATGTGGAAAGGTGTAAAATTTGCTTATCTTAGCATTGCAATGTGCATCTTTCCTCTAGCCATCGGAGGTTATTGGGCATACGGTCAAATGGTACGTACTAAAAATACTGTGTGTTAAATCTGATTTCATATCTTCAAAATACTATTTCACCAAATGAAATAACCTGCAGATACCAGAAAGTGGAATGCTTACAGCTCTATACGCATTTCACGGAAAAGACACCTCGCGGTTCCTCCTAGGAACCACAAGTTTGTTTGTAATAATAAACGCCGTGAGCTCCTTCCAAATCTACGGGATGCCGACTTTCGACGATATGGAGTCCATGTTCACAAAGAGGTTGAAGAAGCCATGTCCATGGTGGCTTCGGGCACTGATCAGGGTGGTGGTCGGATTTGGGTGCTTCTTCGTGGCTGTGGCGGTCCCATTCTTGTCAAGCTTGGCAGGTCTGATCGGAGGTCTAGCATTGCCAGTGACGTTGGTGTTCCCGTGTTTCATGTGGATCAAGATTAAGAAACCAAAGGTTTATAGTCCAATGTGGTTCCTGAACTGGGGACTAGGTTTACTTGGTGTGCTTCTAACAGCTGCTCTTATATCAGCTGGTATATATGTTATGATTGACAATGGTATCAAGTTTAGTTTCTTCAAGCCTCAGTAGGTTAGGGAATAGGGAGTGATGCTATGAACAAAAAGAATAAAGAGAGAAGAGAGAAGGTAGTTTGGTAACTTAGGTAGTTATATATATATATATATATATATATATACACGTTTGTGTGTGTCTAATGTATGTAACTTTTCACATTCAATTTAATGGTACCTATAAAATAGAGATAGTAAAAAAGTTTGAGTGATCTGATTTGATATCAGCAAGTCAAGTTTAATTTAATAAGAAAGGAATTTGGGTGTTTCAATTTGTTCGAATTCAAATTTAGAAAATTTCTTTTGGATCCAACTATTGAAATTGGGGTTAACTAATTTATAACATTGAATCAACCTAACCCAAAATAAACAATCTAAATTTTTTGTTTCGATAGAATGAATGTCTTTCATAAGAAATTAATCGAGTTTGAGCTCAAGTATTTAGGATCAATTGAACTCAAATAGGGATGACAAATCAACTAAGTTTAGTCTAACCCAGGTAAACAAGTAAAAGCTTGAGTTGATCGTACTTCAAATTGTGCTCGAGGTTAGAAGGATCAGTCCAACCAAGTTGGACCATGGTCTGGTCAAATGCCAAAATCAAACATCTTACCACTTTGTCCTCAAGCTTCAATCAACCTAAATGTTCATGTCGGACTTAAGCCAAATTGCTTAAACTCAATTAAGTTGATAAAAAGGTCAAATTAAACTCAAACTCTACAAAAATCATTATCATCCTTAATCTTAATTTCAAAATCAAACCAAAAATTCTTTTTAAGACAAGACTTGAGATGACTTCAAGCCCAGTTTGTTGGCACCTTTCCTAAAGGAGCCTCACATTACTCAAATAACCTAACTAAGTTTTCAAATTACTATGATCTATCAGAATTTAGGGTTTAAAGTTGTTATATATTGAACCACTAGTAATATATATACAAAGAGTACAACACAAATAAGAAAACTAACCCTACTAAACTGCGATACTAACTTTATCAGAAAATCCCTTAAATTTTGGGATCCTAACAATACATATCTTATATCCAATATTTACCTAAAATAGACTTACGAATTCTCACACTCTCCCTCAAGCTGGTGAATAGGAATTTTCCATTCCCTACTTGGATACAATACCCTCAAACATTGAGCTACTCAATCCTTTAGTGAGAATATCAGCAAGTTGCCCTTGTGTTGACACATACAAAGTGCATATCAAGCCACTGTCTAACTTCTCCTTGATGAAATATCTATCCACCTCGATGAGCTTCGTCTTATCATGCTGAACTGGGTTGTGGGTTATGCTTATTATTATCACAGTAAATTATCATAGGACCATCCCACTTAATCTTTAAGTCTTCTAGAATAATTTTCATCTAAAGCAATTCACATATGCCTTGTGTTGTGGCACAAAATTGTGCCTTGGCACTAGATCATGCTAATACCTCTTGTTTCTTGCTTCTTCATATCACAAGATTCCCTCCAAGAAATGTACAGTACCCTGATGTAGATCTCTTATCAACTATCAATCCTGCATAGCCAGCATTAGTGTATGCTTCAAGTGCCATACCTCTATTTCTTTTAAGCAAAATCCCTCTTCCTAGCGTTCTTTTAAAGTATTGCAAAATTCTATGCGATGCTTGTAAGTGGACTTCTCTAGGACTAAGCATAAATTGACTTTCCATGCTTACGGCATAAGCTATATTAGGTCTGGTATGTGCCAAATAGATGAGTTGTCCTACAAGGCGTGATACATTTCCCTATTAACTGAAACATCTTCGTCTACTTTTCCTAGCTTAAGGTTCGACTCCATGGGTATACTTGTGGGTTTACATGTAGCTTTACTTGTCTCCTTGAGTAAATTAATAACATACTTCTATTAGGATATAAAAATTTATTTTCTGGAGTGTGTTACATCAATTCCCAGAAAATACTTTAACCTTCCCAAAGTTTTAATCTCAAACTCCTTAGCTAAACAATTACTCAAGATTTGTTGTTCTATCTCATTAACTCTCCTTGTGGCTGAATGCTTAATCAACAATGTGTGATCCCCTTGACTTTGCTTATATCCTATAGATAACATAACCCTTACAAATATGCCAAACCAGGCCCGAGAAGATTGTTTCAATCCATACAAGGCTTTATTTAGCTTACATATAGTATTGGTGGTCACCTTTGTTTTATAGCCTGGTGGGACTTTCATGTAAATCTCTCCTGTAAGATCCCCGTGCATTATTTACATCAAATTGTTATAGTTTCCAACTATAGTTAGTAATAGATAAATTTACTCTAACTGTATTCATCTTAGCTGTAGGAGCAAACATCTCTAGATAGTCAATCCCATAAGTTTGAGTGTATCCTTTAGCTACCAATCTTGCCTTGTGCCTTTCAATTGACCCATCAACCCTATATTTCACTGTATACACCCATTTACATCCCCACGGGCCTTTTTCCAACTAACAATTCTCCCAAACTCCAAGTTTTATTCTTTTTTAGTGCCTCCATCTCGACATCCATGGCTTGTTTCCATTTTTCATTAGACAATGCCTCAAATAAGGTCGTAGGAGTGGTTGTGGTATTGTGGTTTACAAGAAAGGCTTTGAATGTTGGTGAGAAGTTTTGAAAGGACGTGTAGTGTGAGAGTGGTATAATGGCCTTTTGATGCATGTTCTGGTTCCTTTCCTAATGGCAATTGGTTGGTCCTGATCTTCCTCGCTAATTTGTACCTCAGTTTTAGTTTGCAAAGTAGGGAAATAAAAAATTGATACCTCATTTGAAGAATTTGGATCAAATTCTTGTACATGCACAAATTTCTTTGACCTCTTTCTACCTTGAGTACACCAAATTTTTTCCAAATCGTGCATCTTTAGAAGCAGATTCAAGTTTAAGAATGGGTTCAAATTCAGGAGATTTTGGTTTAGACACATAGCATTTAATCCAAATGAAAAAGAACACATACATGAATACACCAAAGTAAATGTACCTGCAGGTTTCTCAATGTCGCTAACAAATGCACTCACCCTTTCCACT
The DNA here is from genome assembly GCA_024520955.1 of Erythroxylum bequaertii. Taxonomy (NCBI): domain Eukaryota; kingdom Viridiplantae; phylum Streptophyta; class Magnoliopsida; order Malpighiales; family Erythroxylaceae; genus Erythroxylum; species Erythroxylum bequaertii. The sequence continues at coordinate 79,622,291 of JANIJF010000210.1, read as the reverse complement.
TCATCTTGATTAAGGCCCTTTGAGTCCTGCTTGTCTTCCTGTTAGGATGTACTTGTAGCAACTTGTGCTTGTCCATTACCCATCAGTTGATATCCTTTCTGTCCCCACTCACGGCTAGGAAGCTTTCCATGCAACTTCCAACACTGCTCCTTTGTATGACGCGATTTTTGCAGTAGGTGCACCACCAATCATCAAGGTTCTGAAGTTTGGATTGAACCCCTTTCTAGTCTCTACATTAGATCTTTTTCCAGCCTGCTTTTCACTCCTTTTTACCATAACCGAACCATCAGTAGGTTGAGAATTAAGCATTAAAGTTCTCGTACGTTCTTCACTCCGAATAATAGCCACTACCTCATTAAAACATGAAACTTTCTGCTTTCCGAGTATTTGGATCCTTATTTGATCAAACTTGGAATTCAATCCCACAAGGAAGTTATAAACTTTATCATGTTCAATGAACTCTTTTAGTATAGCATCATCATCAGGACACTTGGTCTGAATTACTCGATAATGATCAAGTTCCTGCCATAATAACTTTAACTGGTTGGCATATTTAGTCACAGATTTGTTTTCTTGCTTAGAAGCAATGGTTTTGACTTTCACTTCGTACACTTGGTAAGCATCCCTAGTTTTTGAGCACGTCTTCAGGATCGCATCCTAAATGCCTTTGGCTGCAGCCATGAACACTACCGTATTGCTTATTTCAGGCATCATCAAATTCCAAAGCCACGCCATGATCAATGAGTCCTCCTTATCTCATGCTTCAAAACCTGGATCTTCTTACCTTGGTCTAGTTCCTAACAAATGACTAATCTTTTCCTTACCTTTCAAGATAGTGCGAACAAGTTGTGACAGCTTGAGATAATTTTTTTATCCAATTTATAGGCAGTTTGAATGGTTTGCAAATCCACCGAAGATGAGTCTTAGTTGCTTCATCTGATGAAGCCACAATAATTGATCCACTCTCCTTGTTTTCTGCATCGTCCTTCATTTCTGTGTGCAACCAACTACTTAACAAAATTAATCAATGATAAAGGCTGACTATTTGAATGAAATAAATCAGTCAAGAAAAGAAAAGAATCTTAAAAAAAGATGAGAACGACAATAAAAGCTCAATCTTTTCTCCTTAATTTACCAAGAAAAATTTGAGCCTAAAGCTTTGATACCGTATCAAAATTTAGGGTTTTAAGTTGTTGTATATTGAACCACTTAATGTGTAATATATATACAAAGAGTATAACACAAATCAAGAAACTAATCCCTTAAATTTTGGGATCCTAACAATACATATCTTATACCCAATATTTACCTAAAACAGACTTACGAATTCTCACATGATCATAAATGATTACAACAATAATCACCAATCATTATATCAAAATTATAAGTAATTTGAGCAATTGTGATAATACGGTAAAATGTAAATTTTGTGGAAAAATGAATAACTTATAGATGGAAATAGCAAACATGCAATGATTATGCTCTTACACTCACAGTTTCCTAATTAAGAAAACAAAAAAGATCTTCAATGATCATCATCTTTTCTTAATCCAGCTTCAATGGTCGTACCACCAACATCGTCATTGTTACTTAATCCACCCTCCAAATGTCCTACACCATTGATCTGGCTGCCTACTTCAAACTGCTTAATCAAATCAGGATCAACATTCTCCTCTGGCTCCCACGTGGCTTCATCAATATCCGTCCATTTCACCAGATACTCATTTTTACCATCATCACCAACTCTCTTTCCTATCACACCCTCTGCCACACCATACTCTATCCCTGCCTCAAAATCCCTAACTAAATCCTCACCGATCAATCCAGCTTTGACCCACTCGTTATCACAGCCGTCCTTCCATTTGACCAAATACTCCACCTTATCACCCTTCCCTCTCTTCTCCAATATCTCCTGCACCTCCGCGTACTCGAATATTTCCTCCTCTAAAATGCTTATTACCCTCTCTAGCCCTAATCTTCTCGCAAATTGCATCGGGTTCCCTTTTGGGGTCACTTTCAAAATTTCTTTAGCTAAATTTAACGGTGTCAATCCTCTGTCGTCTTCAACCTCCGGGTCAGCCCCTAACTCCGTCAACAACTTAACGACTTCCGGTTTCACATAACCAGCCGCCATGTGCAGCGCCGTTAACCCGCCGCTATTGTCACGGTGATCCAAGTTTGCTGCGGCTTCTGCTAGGAGCTTAACACAAGCCTCCGAACCAAGTCCAGAAACGAAAAGTAACGCCGTGCGCCCGTCGCCATCGACGGCGTCCACGTCGCGTCCGTCGTCGGCTTCTATGAGCTGGGCAAGAGCCTTGTGGTCAGCTTTTTTGGCGGCGGTCCACCAGGGAGTTTCGTACTCAGCCACCACGTCTTTAGCAATGAAATCGGAAGGAACCCAAGACGGAGCGTGGCCGTCCTTCCACTGTATCAAGTACTCCATGCCGGTTCCGCCTCGGAGGGCTCTGCTGCCAATGATCTTTTCGACTTCGCCATAGGACTCGTCATCTTCGCCGGAGACGACGCTGTTTCCGGCAGGGTTTTGAATGGCGAGGAGGGTAAAGCTCGACTTTGAAGGGTTTGACGGCTTAACAAGAGAAGAGGGTTTATGGTAAATGAAACAAGACGAAATGGATTGTTTTGGATTAGGAGATAGCTTGAGACGAGAGAGGCATTGGTTAAGTAACAAAGAGTCCATACTTGACAAGAAGAAGATCGATTTGATCGTTAGTGGAGGAGTAGAGAACAGGACATAACTCGAACTCTTAGGTTCTGGTTCTGGTTCGTGGTCATGTTTGTGTGTTTTCGAGGATAAGAAACCCCATCCATTTGCACAATGTGGGACAATCTGAGCACTTTTGTTTTAGGCTCTGTGTCTGCCACGTCAGAAAACAAAAGATTTTTATCTTTTCTTATCTTTTTCTTAAAATTCTATCATTTGTTACTGATTACAAAAATTGCCCACGCCTCTTTTGTTGTTAGCAAAGTAACAAATAAGGATGGCATTGCAATGGCTTTGGGATGACAATAGGTCCGGTTGAGACGGGTTACTTGCGACCCAAACTTGAATCTAAGTCTGATTCAACTTGATTTAAATTATTTGAAATTCGGTCAATCCCACCTACGAACTAAGCCTTAGATTATGTTTGATTGGATGCAAAGTTTTTAATAAAATAAAATAGTTTATAATATAATAGAATATAATTTGATATAATATTAAAAAATTGTTGTTTGAGAGAAATAAAAGGGTTCATAATGTAATATAGTGAATTATTGTTTGGATGAAGGGTTTATACAGGGCCGTTCCTATAGTTTTATAGGCCCTGAGTGAAATAAAAAAAAGGGGCTTAATAAATTGACAATATATTTAATTTTACATGTTTGTATAAAACATAAATGACTCAATTTATAAGTTTATATAATCAACTAAATATTAAATGATCATAACACAAATAAATACGTTAAAAAATATACAGAGGATCATAATTTATAAAAAAACAAATTCTCCGTGTATTTCTAAATGCAAAATCATTAATAATATTATCAAGATCAATATTATCCAATATATCCTTTTCAATACATAACATAGCTAAACCATTCAACCTTTTTTGTGATATTGATAGCCTCAAGTAGGTTTTCAATAATTTTAATTTTGAAAAACTTCTCTCAACTGATGCTACAGTCATAGGTGTAGTCAATAGAATTCGATAAGCAATTGAAAATTTTGGATAACAATCTACAGCTATAACAAATTCTAATAAATAGCAATCTGTTATAGAGGAAAAAAAATAAATAGCAAAATTTAATATCTAATATTAAAAATGAAAAATAAAGAGCAAAAATACATTTAAAAAATCATAAACTTTACCTTTAAATTATACTCAAAATTCAGAAGATAGAATCGTAAAAATTTTTGCTGCTAATTTTTAAGTTGGAGTACTTTAAATACATATATTTATATAAAAAAAATTAGAAGGTAAAAGTATACTTAAATATCCTGAACTTCGAGCGCACAATTTCGGCTTTAATTTAATTGCAACCGTTCGTTACATTCTTTAAGTACTGAAGATGTGAAGTGAGGGAGACAGATTTTACATAATTAATTGTTAATTATTATTATTCAATATAATGTTGACAAATGGCTTAAATAAGAAATAACAGTAAGAAAAGATACGTACCATTTACCTACCCGTCCCCCATTGATCTTTTTTCTTTTGAAATTACATCCTTAAATGACACATGCCTTTTAAAGACCATTAAATAAAACGATCAAATTCACCAAATGCTTGCTTTTAGTCAGTTATGATTTACAACAATAAAGATCATTTAAGTGTTGCCAAATTCCTGGTGTCTTTTGTTGAACGGACTCCCGAAAAAAGAGCCATAAGACCGCTTCTTGTCATACACACGCTGATAACGCAATGGGGTTAATTACGTCAAGAAGAATGATGACAAAGGAACCAAAATAAAATATTCAACTGCCCAAGCATTTTTGTTGCCAACAAAAAAACACAACCATATGGACATACACAATCCAATTAGCAGAGAGTCATAACTTTTTTGGCATGTTAAGACTCAACATAAATCTCCCAAACCCAAATGTATGGTAGGTAACACATCCCCCTGCTAGGTAGCACCAACACAAAAAACCAGAGACGCCGTGATTAAATGTCTGTCTCAGACCTAACATGTTAAACCAAGGCAATGGTGCTCTCGCCGCCCGGAGGCTTGCGTACGCCGCCTAGGTAGTCTCGAGACTCTACCTTCCCATCAGCAAAGATATTACTGCCACTCATCTCTCGCAATTTTGCTGTGCTTAGATGTTTCTCGGCGGATGATGGAGGGACGTCGCCTTTAAATATATCATTTCCTGATAGCTCCGAGAACTTCTTGTCGTAAATTTTCTTCGCTGTCTTCATCACCTCGTTTGATGCCTGGCCCCCAGCAACAGGATGTAAAATTCAACCACAAATCCAATTAGAAGAGTTCCAATGGATAGAATACAAATAGCACGCAATTGGCCGGTAAAATTTTCTCAAGATGCATGTACTTCTTGTCCACAATCTTTTCATGATCTCGTTTTGTAATTATCATGCATTACTCATCTTTGAGAGTTTGCATTATGCATTTATTATGTAGAAATTATAGTATGAGAAGTTCAAGCTGCTTTCCAATCAATAAAAATGTAGATTTAAAACTTTTTAAAAGCAGATGCAGGCACATATTAGAAGATTTGGCTGCAATTCTTACATCCTCCTCAGAAGCATGTTCCCCCAGTGTAATGTTTTCTTTCAATGCCAAAGCACGTGTAGTTGCCGGCCGAGGTAAAATTTCAGGAGGGGAAGCAAAGATGTTATGTCCACTAAGCTCCTTGCACTTAGCATCTGAAAGCTGCTTCTGTAACTTCATATCTAACTCACTTTCTAAGGTCCCGCTCAGCTCACGCTGTTTAGCTACCTCGGGCAAAGTAGTAGGCTTTTTAGGTGAAACACTCTCTTCTTCAGCAAATGAAATGTGACTGATTCCAGCGATTGCTTGCTGCAAATCCCAAAAAGAATAACCAGCTACTGTCACTTCAAATTGAAATGGCATAACCCCAACTACTTTTGAGTTGATCTCCAACTAAATTACCTGATACATTCGCACTCCTGTCCTACTATTTGGAGTAGGATCAGATTCCGATGCTTCATCTTCTCCCTTGCCAGAAAAAATGCCACTGCCAGTCATCTCCTTCATTTTATAACCTGAACAAGGTTTCCTACAAAATATGAAAATGTGGTCAAAAATTAAAAGAAATAGTAATTCCTCTAGCAGGAATTCCCACCACGATTTCAAATCAAAATATGAAAAACCCAACTAAAGTGAACTTTACACTTCAATCCGAGTAACAAGAACATGCTGAATAGCCAAAATGAATTTTCCTAGTGCGGCAATGATAAACCTTTTCAACCCCACTGCGTTTAGCATCCGAAAATTTCAATAACCCATCATCATAAGAGATGCGAGAACTTCCTTTGACAAAGAAAAAGAAAATTAAGACAGTTGCGCAAGTACTAACCCATAGTTATTTGGAAGTTAATGACCACAATGATTAAGAACTTCATTGGTTCTCTTAAACGGGTTCTGACCCTCTGGTTGTGACAAACGATTTGACGGGATCTGAAAGGATTCATATCCATATAGTCAAATTCAAGCAATGGAAGAATTAGAAAATTGACGTTGAATTGACAGTGTTTGAAAAGAGCCATCACGAACATACCCTAATCTGGAAGTCCTTTGTGCGCTCAAACAATCAAATCAATTTAAGTACACATGGTAAGAGGAATAAGTATTCGGAAAGAAGGCTGTATATCACTTAAGGAGAAGTATAAATTTCAATACTCGGTTTCAATTAGTGCACTACATATGTGCTTCCGGAGATCTCAAAAGAATTACTAAAGACAGATAGATCCCTTTTATACTCGTGGCACAAGCTTGCTAGTAAACAACCCTATTCTACCTTATAGTAGGGTTTTGAAACCGTAAGCAGGAAAACCCATCAGAACAGTACAAGGTACGAGGTTCTTGCTAGATTAAGATGAAAACAAAGTAAAACTTCAAAAAAAGTCTCGAGTATGTTACAATCGCATGCGTAAATTTTTGAAACCGTAAGCAGGAAAACCCATCAGAACAGTACAAGGTACGAGGTTCTTGCTAGATTCAGGTGAAAACAAGGTAAACCTCCAAAAAAATCTCGAGTATGTTACAATCGCATGCGTAAATAAAATAGAAGGCAAATGCAAAGACGAAGATAAAGATTATGAGCATGAAGCTATGTGAGAAAGGAAGGGTTTTACAAGTGCAGGACCATGCTAAACTTAGACAACGTGAATGGTCCCATGCTACTACGCTGTTCTGCCGCTAAATTATACTGTTTTCAGGCGTGCCTAGAAAGCAAACACCATCAAAAACAACGCTTCAAGCAGTTAAATATAATTAAACACGAAGATTAAACTATACTTAAAATGAATGTTTCAAATGAGTGAAAATGAAGGCTAACGGATACTCCCCAAGGTTCTGACTTCTGAATGCTGCCTGCTCTTCATTTTTCCCTGATCTACGTCATATCTGGTTGCTACACAAAGAAAAGAGAGAGGTTTGTGTCTAGTATGGAGCAAAAGCAGCCTAAGCAAGTGACCTGAGAAAGAGATCAAACTCCGGGGCTGGAAGCTGACAGAAAGAGAAGTGAGCACGCAAAAGCAACCGTATAGTTTTATACCAATGCCTCTGTGTGCTCACTCTCTTCTGTCAATTTCTATGTCCCAGAAGATGAAATGAGAATTTTATATTCTCTTTGGATGATTTCCAGCAAGAGATGATCCCAATCATGAATCGGAAGGAATCACAAACTGTATAGAAGCATGAGTCAGATCTGAGAAGAAACTGGAACGATTTAACCAAAACGACCAAGAACCTAGGATCCAAACTGTTTTAAGCTAAAGAAACAAGCTTTGAGGAAAATTTTAGGGTTTTCATAGGGACCATGATAAACTAGAGCCCCCAGAAACCCTTAAAACTCCAAACATCCCACATTCACCAGAATGAATCATCGTCATCACCAGTGCTTGTCTATCTCTTCACTTGTAGCCTTCTCTGTATCACTTCTCTCTCTTTCATGCAAGACGTACAGGTGTCGGTGACACATACACCAGGTGTCCTTTCTTTATCTGAACAAATCCAACAGTATGGACGCGCAACCACGGAACATAAATATGAAGGAGATAAGTGCAAACCAAAAACGAAATCAGAAAGAAATATATATCAGAGGCCAGGCCACACCACATAAAGATAGAAAACAGGAAAAGTAAGTATGTGAGTCTGTGAGAGGAGAGAGAGCACAGCTGGGCGCTGATAAAAAAATGGAACTTTGCATATGGCATGTCGTAAAAATTGGAACTTGGATTTGGTTGGATATTTGTTGGTGGTGTTTTGGGGTTCTTATCATGACTTGTGGGTGGGGGCGACAGAAGCTTTTTTTTTTTTTACCCCTATTTTTGTACTCTATAAATTGG
>JANIJF010000210.1:79561151-79577258 GCA_024520955.1 Erythroxylum bequaertii | reverse complement strand
TATGACAAAAGTAACCTTATTGAAGATTCAAGATTTCAAAGACGAGGGAGATTTTATAGAGAAACCTTATAAAAATACACAACTTTTATTGGATAAGAGTTGGCTTGAATCAAAACTTAAAATTAGAACTTAGTTACGATGGAAGAGGTCTTTTGCTTATATAGGCAAAGGAGATTAAAAAAGACAATGAATAAGCAAAGGAAATTACAAAAAGACAAACATCTCTAAGAAAAAGATCATATTATACCCTAAACGAATAAGAACAATATTGCATCGACTATTCTATACAAGAACAATATCATATCAACAATTTTATATAAGAATAACATCAAATCACATATTAAATGAATAAAAATGAAGACGTGTCATAAAAGACACCTAAACAAGCAGAGGGACCTATAATGATAATTTGAGGAATCCTAATGATTATCCATGTCAGATAGGTTCTTGCCACGATTATAGCTTCGACAGGGAAGCTTCTTTACTCTTGTTATCACTATCATTATTGATTTTTCTTCGTCTCTTAGTGCAACTTGCTTCCTAAATCTTTCAAAATTTTATTTAGCTCCTTTTCATTGATGATGGAAATATCATTTAGATCTTGGGCATTCTATAAAGAGGAGACTTGAGTCTAAGATGATCTTGCAGTGTCTAGGGCCAAGTCTATAAAGTTGTCTAGGATGTCAAACTCTAGCATGTGAGGTTCTCCAAAAATGAATTATCCTAGGCAAGGTCAAATAAATGTAGAGATAGTCGGCGATGCATATTTAAGAAAATGTTTGAGGTCCTTAAGATTGGACCGAGGTATGTCAAGTACTGCTAATTCTCATTGTAGATGGATCCATCATGTGCTGTGTTATAAGGTCGATGAAGGGTAAAGAAGCATTGAGTGGTTTGCTTTTCTCCAGAGTATTAACTCCTTAATCTCTACATATTGATCTCAACCTAAAGAGTTGATCAAAGGATCCAGATTAAACCAGTGTGGTCTAAAATCTACTTTTGCAGAACAATATATATCACTCGAGTTTCCCTCTGAACTTATCCTGTTATGGCTAGATTAGGGTTACACACACCTCCATGTAGGGGCTATTTGCATGATGTTAACATTATATAGAAGAAAAGAAGTTCTAGCAACAACTAAAATTTCTCTCTTTGATATGACATACACATCTCACTAGAATGTCTTGATCGGCACCCCCCTGATCACTCTTAACGATAGAAGTGTCATTGTGATTATTACTTCAGACTTTAACATCAATCATGCTTCACGATCAGACTCTACCCACAAGATTAAAAGTCCAAATCCAAATTGTTGGAGTTGAACAAGATCTCAATCCAACCCAAACATAATGAAGATGACGACTCAAAACTTCGAATTGGTCTTGGGAATCCTAAACTCAAACCAAATGATCTCTTAGAACTATTGAGAGCAATTACGAAGGAACACCTCATCCAACTAGCAAGATACTCTATGACAATAGTCTCTCCAATCCCTAAGACAATCCCCAAATATTTACCTTGTAGATGATGAGATCATATGAGGAGAATTTGCCACCTTTGAAAGCCCAAACTAATAAGATGACTAGTATATCTGTAAGGCCATACTCAAGATCTACAAATCAATACCCGATTGTCAAAATCCAACTTTTAAATCAAGCTTTGAGAATATTTTGGTTTATTTTAAGAACAACATTTGCACATTTATCTTGAGCAGAAAAAACTTGTTATCTTTAACGAAAACTATTTAGAGGCTCATAATCAATAACTAACCTCATATTTCCTCTGTTTTTTTCCACTATTTTTTCACGTAAAAGGCTTAACATGCCCAATCTGATTTGGTTAGCTAAGACAACAATTATTCAGATTTCACGATAGTTGCCATTACAACAATTGATAGAGTTAATCCCTATGGAAGGGATAACAAATTATGCAAAAGAATTTCGTACTCCTCGTTAGATATTTCTACTTATTTAAAAATGTATCGAAAATACAAAAAATGTGTTATAGAAATGATAAATATTAAATATCCTTGAAAAAATTTATGAGAGTGACATAAAATATTCCTAATATAGAAACACAAATTTATATATTTTAAAATTTTATTAAATATAATTTTGTCCTTTATATACATTTATTTTATTAATAACCAAAAAATTGAATTCATTGATGTTTAAGAAGTAAATTAATCTAACATCTAAATAGAGACTAATTTTTTATAATTATATATAAGATTCAATTATATAGTTATTATTTTAATAATTCTTATTGCTATTATATTTAATTTTAATTCTAATAATTACTAGTAATAGAAATAATAAATTTGTTTATACATAAATATAATAGAAAGATAAAATGATAGTGAAAAAATTAGCATACTTTACACTATATTGTTATGGTTATTTCCAATTATTTCATAATTCAAATTTAATTTAATTAAAATAGTTAAAAAATTGATAAAATCTCAAATAAAATTGGTATTATTTGATATTTTTATTAAATTAATTTAACTCGATTTAAAATCTTATTAATTTGGAATCACCTATAGTTTGTGGTCATCCCTTAGAGGGGTAATCTCACGTGTATCCAACGTGTAATTTCGTTGGGTGCGCACTACTCCAGTTCCATATACATATAGACACCTCTACTTATGTAACCACTCACACGCAACAGAGACACCTCTACTATTGTAACTACTCTCTCGCAACAGAGAAGCCATTGAACGAGCTACAAATCTCTCTTCATACCCTCATAAACCAAACCCCACAGAGTCACAAACCCTTGGTCCTTGAACGTTCACAACTCTCTGCTTTCCTTGGTTTTCCTAAGAATGGTGGAGGAGGATAAAGAGGTCTGCGGCAGCCGAGTGCATGACGCGGCGTCGCCGTCGCTGTCGCAGTCGCTGTCGCAGCAGGCGAGGCATCAGAAGCAGAAGCTGAAGGTGTACAATGAGGTTCTTCGTCGACTCAAAGGATCCAACATCCAAGAGGCTAATTATCCTGGCTTCGACGATCAGCTTTGGGCTCATTTCAACAGACTTCCCGCTCGGTACGTTCTACGTATTACATGATTACCCTTGATGTCTATATCGGTTTTGTACATGTACTTGGAGTTTTTCGGTGTTATCGATGTAAAGTTTTTGTGCTTTCCTGTTGGGTTTGCAGTGAGTGAGTTTTTTTTTAGGCGGTTTTGGTATGAAAGTTGTTATCTTTTTGCTCTTCTCATTATTTCCTTGTGGAAAAGTGAATTTACTGTGTCTTGGTGGGTTTTTCTTGCTTTATGATCCAGTGTTAGCTCTTAAGAAAGTGATTTTAAAGATTTAGTCAGATTTGATATGGAACTGTGTGAAGTTTAATGGATTTCTCAAGTCACATTCAACACCATTTCTTCCCAGTTTTGTTGGGGCTAATAGGGTTAATATAGTGATTAATTTGTTGCAGATATTCATTGGATGTAAATGTGGAGCGAGCAGAAGATGTGCTTATGCACAAAAGATTGCTACATTTGGCTCATGATCCGGCTAATAGACCAGCAATGGAGATCCGTCTTGTACAGGTTGGTTCATTCTGTGTGAAAGCTAGGAGGAGGGATTTTGCACCTGAGTTTACTCATTTTGCTACTGTTAATGGTAAAAGTTTTGTATCATCAACCTATTGAGGCACTTTTCGAGGGTGGACTCTAGGGATCTTTACTTTTTGGCAAGTCAACTTGTTATGGGTGATGGGATGCTTTTTTCTTTGTTCTTCTTGTTTTTTCACTTGGCATAGTTTGGTGTTGGAAAGTTTTGGTGTTTCTATTGCCTTTTTGTTTTATGCTACATTTCTTAGATTAAACAATACTTGTTCAAAAGTTGGTTATTGCATTTTCTTGTGGAGGATCTTGGAAGTTTTGATCTTTCCTGACTTTGCTGATTGGGTGCGAGGACTTCGTCAATCAATCATTCTTCTGTGCAGGTTCATCCTGTTCTTGAGGGGAATTCAACAGATTCTGTTCCTTTAGACTCACTTGGCAGCAAAGTAAATCGAATCACTAGACAGAGGTTTGGTATTGAGATCATTACGAATTTGTTTGGGATTTTATCTTGTTTCTTTGCAATTGTTTAATAAAAATCACATTAGGGCTTCTAATGCTGATATCCCTGCTGGTTTTCCATGTTCAGCATACATCCTCCACCTGCGTTTGGTTCATCACCTAACCTTGAAGCACTTGCCCTTGGGGTTATCAAGTCTGAAAATGAAGATGTTGCTGATTTTGTGCATGACAATTCAAATTACTCTCGGTATTTCTCTTGTCTAAAGTTTGATAAATTTTCAGAAAAGATGTCCATTTCATCATGTCATATCTTGGTTCTTGAAATTACTGATGCAGGCCCTTGCATGAAATTACTTTCTCGACAGATGACAAGCCGAAACTTCTCAGTCAGGTAAAACTAGGTTTCTTTTGTAAATTCATGGCAACTTTATTATAATGCTTTTGTTCAATAACATGTTAGATTCATGGTATATACTTGCTGGCTTCATGTTTTCGTTAAAATGCTGTTTTTTGACCAATTTGAACCAATATGTTCGTTTCTTCAGTCTTTTAGTACCTCTATACACTAGCTTTCTTTATCTAAGTTATGTTACTTGTTAGATAACCTTTCATCATCAACGCTGCAAATTCTTAGTTATTGTTTTAAGAAGCAATGACCTTCCATGTGCCTGCTCCTCTCTTCTTCCTTCGGATGCACACACATAAAAGTTAATATGTAAGGATCCATGTGTGTCTCTGAATTTGTAAATTCCCTTTAGTCCATATTATTGCTGGTGTGCAAATTTTGCAGTTAACTGCCTTGCTTGCTGAGATTGGGTTGAACATCCAAGAAGCACATGCTTTTTCCACAGTTGATGGCTACTCCTTAGATGTCTTTGTTGTTGATGGTTGGCCATACGAGGTATTTACTGTTTGCATCAATCTAGCTTCGACATTCTTCAAAATGTATTGAAAAACCCTGCTTGATATATCCATATTGTTGGAATGTTCAGGAGACAGAAGAGCTTAGAACTGCACTAAAAAGGAAAGTGTTGAAGCTTGAGGTAAATCTTTATGCTGTTTTGTTGGAATGATTATCATATGTTGATCATCTGAGATATTGTTTTGGTGTACGGAATTGAAAATTGTAATCTATCCTTGGACCTGTTAGTGCAAATGGAGTTGAAAATTCCCTCCTTTCCTATTCGTTTGATAACATTTATCTCATTCCTTAGATTCTTTTGTTTGTTCTTCATGTGTTGAATCCTTGTTGATTGTATCAACCAGCAATTTACCTTTGTTTGATTCACCAACTATGCTCTCAGTCTCAGTATACTTTGAACATGTTGCCATATAGAAGCAAGCATGGATGAGTCAACCTTCATTTTCTCCTGCAAGTGAGCTGGAGCAGCGTACAATCAAACCTGATCCTGATCACGTGTCAATACCCAATGATGGGACTGATGTCTGGGAAATAGATCCTAAATGTCTGAAGTTTGAGAATAAAGTTGCATCTGGATCATATGGCGATTTGTAAGTTCCCATCCTTTATCCACAAGTACATCACTGGCACTTGTTTTCTACATTTCTAATTTAACTCTCCTATTGTGAACTTAGGTTCAAAGGCACATATTGCAGTCAGGAAGTAGCTATCAAAGTCCTCAAACCTGAGCAAATAAACTCAGATATGCAGAGAGAATTTGCCCAGGAAGTCTTCATTATGAGGTTGGGATTTAATATCTGTTGTTTTACTGCAATCTATCTTACACAGGCTTTAGAAATTCTCTGAAGGTGCTGGATAATTACCTAAAGTTGTAACCTAAAGTCTCCTCCACTTGTTCAAGTTGCACCTCTTTCTTTCCTATTTTCTCACAATCATTCGCTGGCAGGAAAGTTCGACATAAGAATGTTGTACAGTTCATAGGTGCATGTACCAAGCCTCCAAGTTTGTGCATCGTGACAGGTGAAGATCAATGAGTTCTTAGATGTTTACAAATTCAACCACATTTCAGTACTGGAAACAAATATATTTTCCCATTCTTTTTTGATTTGATGGAACTTCTTATTCATTTACGTCATCTTGTTCAACAGAATTCATGCCTGGTGGGAGTGTCTATGACTACCTACACAAACATAAAGGAGTCTTTAAGCTTCCTTTCTTACTTAAGGTTGCAATAGATGTTTCTAAGGGAATGAGTTATCTGCACCAAAATAACATCATCCACAGGGATTTGAAGGCTGCAAATCTTCTGATGGACGAAAATGAAGTGCGGTTTGCCCTTGTATCTCCATTTAGAAATTTCCACCTTATAGAAATATGGAAATGTTGAGACTTCTTTGCATATCAGGTGGTTAAGGTAGCTGACTTTGGGGTTGCTAGAGTGAAAGCTCAGTCTGGAGTAATGACAGCAGAAACTGGGACCTACAGATGGATGGCTCCTGAGGTGCATCCTTTTCTTTTGGGTTGAAACTTTCTGAAGTGAATTTTTGAGCGTTTATGAACAGATCTAGCTGCAACATTTTGATATCTTCACAAGTGCAAACACTATTTTTCAATTATTCATCTTTCTCTTGCATAAATCCATTGTACTGCCAGGTAATAGATTCCGGGGCTTTTCAAATTTTGATTTATCATGATTCTGTACGTTCCATTTACTATAGAAGTTCCCAGGGAATCCATTAGAGGAATGCTTGCTGGTAATATTTTCTTGATCTAGCTTAATAACCATCACCAAGTTATCTGTTAGGCCACTGCTGTGTTAGGAACTTCCTGAAACCTTGGTCCTCAAACATCAGGAAAGTCTTTTGGTTACTCTAAGAAAGTCTGCAATTTTTCTTCAGATAAAAAAACTGATGGTGGATCTTTTGGTAGTTCTGATCACAATCCCAATCACGAAACATGTTTTTTAGTTTTTGTTTTCGGATTTGCAATGCTACCATGATTTATGATTTGACCAAATGGTTATTCTTACTACGGTTCTTTTGCATTGTAAGGTCATAGAACACAAGCCATATGATCACAAAGCTGATGTTTTTAGTTTTGGTATTGTGTTATGGGAGCTGTTAACTGGAAAGGTACTGTTTGATCTCATCGGTTTGGCTTTTTCTGTTGAAATTTCCAATCATTTTCAATTCTTTTTTGGGGTTGTCAGATTCCATACGAGTACTTAACTCCTCTTCAAGCAGCAGTTGGTGTGGTCCAAAAGGTGAAAAAAGCAAACTTGATAGTCATCCTCTACCAAGGAAGTTGGAGATGATAATATTACGAGACTCACCAGAAATACTGGTTTTGGTTACAGGGACTGAGGCCTACAATCCCCAGGCATACTCATCCAAAGCTCGCCGAGCTGCTGGAGAAATGTTGGCAGCAAGATCCTGCACCAAGACCTGATTTTTCTGAGATCACAGTGATTCTGCGGCAATTAGCAACACAGGTATGTGTGTGTGTGTGTGTGTTCTTCTATCGGTACCTGATTTCATATCGGTTTTGATATTAGTGCGAGATATAGTATTGTTATTTATGATACTATTTTAGATAATTTTTAAAAATAATTTCTCATTTTTTATATAATTAAAAATAGTCTCTTATTATAATTAAAATTAATAAATTATTTCATATTTTTACTTAATAGATCTATTTATTAAAAGTAATATAAATATTTTGATTATTAAAAAAATAGTTTTACATTTAAAAATATTTAAGCATAAAATATATATTTCCAAATTTTCTTGATTTATAGTATTGATATCTATTAATATCATATACAATTTTAGATATTTTTTTAATTAAAGATTTAGTCTTAAAATTAAAAAAATGATTTCATATCATCACTTAATAGCTCTTTTTATTAAAATTATTGTAAAAATGTTTTATTTATTAAACATAATTATTAATTTAAAGTATTTTTACTTTTAAAAATTTAAGCATAAAGATATATTTCTTTCAATTTGACACTTTTAACTTTCTTAATTCACAATTATACCCGAAACTTTTTGGTATTTTGGTACGATGGTCTGTTCAATATTAACATGGCCAATCTTATCCGGTGCCTAAAACGACGTCGTCGTGGGCATTTTAGAGACTGTTTACACCGAATAATATTGGACAGAAGATCTTAGTGCATATTGCAAAATTTTATATTACGACGTCCCAATACGAGGTACCATTTATCAGGGGCACAGGGTTGCTGTACCCAATTCCGGTGTGCCCTGGGAATCCCATCCATTCATTAAAATAATGGATGGATGGGATTCCCAAGGCACAGGGTGGCCTGTGGCACTGGAAATCAGACACAGGGTTTTTGATCCTGTTTTTCAGCCGGTTCAGAGTAAGAGCTAACTAGTTACCATTAACGATTACCTGATAAAGTTGGTGATGCAGGTTGCGGATGAAGGAGAAGGGAGGAAGGAAAGATCATCAGGGGGGTTCTTATCAGTTCTTAGAAGAGGCCACCATTGAAATAGCAGGAGGAAGAAGCATTTTTGATCATCTATACTTGTTTTCTTTTATATATATATATAACTTGATTTATTATCTCTTAATTAGTTTAATAATAATTTTTAAACTCGTAAATATCATTTTTCATAACTGAAATATGTGTCTTCTCAGCATTTAAATGTTTTTATATAAAATACTCAAATGACCCTATTAATAAATTAGGTTAATGAAGCTTTGGTTGAGCTCGATGAACTGAAACAACTTTGTCCTACGTAAAGACCGCGTGCATGCATGCATGAATGCATGGTCTAAGTTTGACCGAATGATGTCTCTCCACCTTCCTAGGATGGTGGAAAAAGCCTATTCGATTTGAATTTAATATATTAAATTTGAATAAAAATTAGGTTCGAGCTTGGATTACAAATACATTAGTATTCAATTTGATTATTTTTCTCGATTGGTATGAACTTAGGTTGTAAGTCTAAACTTGCCAATTTTGAACTTTTTGATATGTTTAAAATTAATTAGATTTGAATTTAATGATATTTATTTAGACTCGATTAATTTTAAAATCGCTTAATTAGGCTTTATTAGACTCGAATTTGGATCCAACCCGAATCATCATATTATTTTTGGACCTTCCACTTTGTAGCTCAACTCCTATTACACATTCTCGATTTCATGTATGTTACTAATATTTTTAAAATTTAAAGTTTAAAAGGTTTAATTAGAATTTGACCATTACAAAATCGACTAAAGATTGAATAAAGTTTAAAATTTTAAAATATGATTGAAAAAAATTGTTCCTATCTATAAAAAAAATTGAATAAAGTTTAATTAAAAAAGAGATTGTTAAATGAAAATTAATTAATTTACTTTAGTGTATAATATCTTATTAATTTATAAAAATTGTCTGATTAATTAATAAGCTAATCGGTTTTTAACAAAATTTATTAAATTAAATTGGACTGAAAAGTTAAAAATTGGACAAAAAAGTTAAACGATTCAAGATTTTTATGATTGAACTTTTTTAATCATTCAAAGAACTACATTTGAAACATATAGTTTTATATAAACTCCTACCTAAATCAATCAAATCGAGATCAACATTGATTTCTCCATAATCTGAAGAAAATGCACCATTATAACATTGAAACACAAAAAAGGGGTGTTATTTTGTAATTAACTTGCTAATAAATGAGAGTTTAGAATCGCATTTTAAGTGGTTATTATCAATTGAAACATATGCATTGACAGTTTCTGTTTAACAATAGAGATTTTTCTTATATGCTTAATATGGTATAGAAAAAGATTGAATCTTTTGGCAGAAACAAAGAGAGAAAAAGTAATGCAAAGAAGCCAATGTAGTAATTATTAATATCCTAAGCATCTCCGACTCCATTACTAATCCTAAGTTGAAACAGAACCATGCAATTGTGTTTTCTCCTATATTTGGTCTTAACATGCCATTTGTGTGTCTCTCTTTTATACTTTTTTTTCCGATCAAAATTGAAAAATAGTAGATTTCTAGTACAAGAAACCATCCTATGATCATGATCACGATCATGATCAACACAGCATTAGTTTCTTTCCAGCCAAACCCAACAAATTTTTGTTTTTGATGACCTACGTACATGTTCTTCATGTAATCTTGTTCGTTGTTAATGTCCTCTTTGATCAATCTCCATATAGGAAGAGAGTTTCAGGATTGAAAAATGGATTTCAACCCTTTAAAGAAATCTTTCAAATCTCATGGAGCCTATAAGCACATAAAAAAATCTACCTCCAATAGTGGTGGAACAGACAGATGTGGCTCTGGCGACCATGAGGAGCTTCCAATTCTGTCTCATCATAGATCAGATGATCCCTCGCATTCCCAACAACAATTGCAGCCATTGTCTGTTGTTGACAACCGTGAGATCATTGTCAAGGTTGGTGGTGGTGGTGGTGATGGCGGCAGCGATACCAACTCGAATGATGTTAGTGCAGATGGCAGGAAAATGCACAGGGAGCCAAGTTTTGGTTTTGTACAACGTGAGCAGGAACAACTTAATTCCGAGGATCCTACATCCAAGCTTATCGGTCAGTTCTTGAGCAAACAGAAGGCTGCCGGAGGTGAGATATCTCTTGACATGGACATGGATATGCAGGAACTGAGAACTGAAGATAGAAACTTGTCACCTTTCCCTGAGTTATCACCCACCAAGTTGTCCTCCAAGGAAATTCGAGTCTCTTTTGAGCCGTCTGTTTCTGGTGGCAATGAAAGTGTAGGAGAGTCGATAAGGAGACGGTACAGGGAGTCTTTAGAAGGTAATGATGGTTTATACAGTACTAATCATTCACCACCAGCACAGCAGAAAAGGGATGAGGTTTTGACGTGCACAGCAAACGCTTCATTCCGGACAAAGTCCGGTCTGTTAACAAGAATGAAAACAAAATCTAGGCTTCTAGACCCACCAGAAGATGAAATTCCAATAAAAAAGTCCGGTATGATACCAAAATCTGGGTTGTTGAGATCAGGGTTCATTAATAATAAGGATGATGATGATGAGGACGATCCATTGGAGGTTGATGACTTACCACAGAAGTATAAGAGAGATGGATTAAATACATGGACTCTGCTTCAGTGGATAGGCTTAGTTGCACTTGTGGGTGCATTGGTGTCTAGTCTTACAGTACCAGCTATCAAGGAAAAACGAGTCTTGGGGCTCAGACTGTGGAGATGGACAGTTTTGTTGCTAGTTTTGATATGTGGGAGATTGGTTTCAGGGTGGGGCATTAGGATCATAGTTTTTTTTATTGAGAGGAACTTTCTTTTGCGGAAAAGGGTTTTGTATTTTGTGTATGGATTGAGAAATGGAGTGCAAAATTGTTGGTGGTTAGGGCTTGTGTTGTTGGCATGGCAGTTTTTGTTTGATAAGAAGGTATCCAAGGAGACCAAGAACGTTCTTAAGTATGTCACTAAGATTTTGGTCTGTTTTTTGGTGGCTAATTTCATATGGTTGCTCAAGACATTATTGGTAAAAGTACTAGCTTTATCATTCCATGTAAGTACCTACTTTGATAGGATTCAGGAGTCACTCTTCAATCAATTCGTGATTGCGATCCTGTCCGGTCCTCCATTAGTTGAAATCCAAAGAAATGAAGAGGAATTAGAGAGGTGCGCAGCAGAGGTTCGCAAGTTGCAGAATGCCGGTGCTACTATGCCTCCTGAGCTCAATGCAGCTGTATTTCCGCCTGCAAAGAGTGGAAGATTGATTGTTGATGGAACCCAGAAAAGTTTCAATGCGAAAAGCTTCAAATTCTCTAGGCAACTTACAAGAAAAGGAGACAAAAAGGCAAATGATGAGATCACAATAGACCACTTGCACAAACTTAACCCCAAGAATGTTTCTGCATGGAATATGAAGAGGTTGATGAATGTTGTTAGACATGGTTCCTTGGCAACTTTGGATGAGCAAATACTAGGTTGTACTGCTACTGATGATGACACCACCACAGAGATCAAAAGCGAATACGAGGCTAAAGCCGCAGCAAGGAAAATCTTCTACAACGTTGCTCATCCTGGATCAAAGTGAGTATAATCTGCAGAATTTGATCCTGAATACATCTATCAGACGAGAAAAAGAATGAATCAATTCCCAATAAATTCTGCTATTTCTTCAAAAAGCAGATGATTATTCATTTCCTTCTCACGTTTCGTGAATAGCTTGGACATGGATTCGGAATCAGAAGTGGAATGAAGCTTTTTGCAGGATAAACTTACAGGAAGAACATGTCCTCTTTTTGATCTTATTCTTCTTTCCAATTTGCAGGTACATCTACTTAGTGGATCTGATGAGATTCATGCGAGAAGATGAAGCTGAAAAAACAATGAGTATCTTTGAAGGAGCATTTGAAGCACAGAGAATCAGTAAATCATCTCTGAAGAATTGGGTGGTAAGAAATTTCTGAAATTGCCACAGAACACAATTCAACCACCTTGTACCTCAGGTCCTTGCATTGATGCTTTATGCAATGTGCATCCCTTTCCTTCTTGATCAGGTGAATGCTTTTAGAGAAAGAAGAGCACTTGCTTTGACATTAAATGATACAAAAACAGCAGTAAACAAGCTCCACCATCTGATCAACATAATAGTTGGGATTATCATCATAGTCATCTTACTAATCATACTTGGAATAGCAACCAGCAAAGTCATCGTCCTTATGGGATCACAAATAGTTGTGGTTTCCTTCATCTTTGGAAATACTGCGAAGACATTGTTCGAATCAGTCATCTTCTTGTTCATCATTCACCCTTTTGATGTTGGTGATAGGTGTGAAGTTGATGGCAACCAGGTAAAGAACAAACCTTTAGTTACTTGGATTCCTATCATTTGAGCAATTTGCCGAACTTACGGTGTTCATCTCTTTTGGTGCAGCTTGTTGTTGAAGAGATGAACATTTTGACGACCATCTTCCTCAAAAGTGACAACTTGAAGGTCGTGTACCATAACAGTGTTCTTGCTACTAAGGCCATTGGCAACTTCTACCGGAGTCCTGACATGGGAGATGCTATTGAGTTCTGCATCCATGTCTCCACTCCAGCAGAAAAGCTCGCTATCATGAGACAGAGGATCATAAGGTGAGTAGACCCTGGCAGTTAGCTTATCGGTAGCATAGCTGCATCGAATTTATTCCGACCAAATTGAAATTTAGCTCCATCCAGGTCCTTTTGCTATCTCTTTTTATACTACACATTTTTTGACAAGCTCTTATCTTTTTTCTACGTGTAACAACAGTTACATCGAGAACACGAAGGAATACTGGTACCCGAATCCCATGGTGGTGTTGAAAGACATGGAAGACTTGAACAAGGTGAGGATTGCGGTATGGCCAAGGCACAGAATCAATCACCAAGACATGGGTGAGAAATTCGTGAGACGATCACTTCTGTTGGAAGAGATGGTGAAGATCTTCAAGGAACTCGACATTCAATACCGCTTGTTGCCTCTCGATATCAATGTTCTTAACATGCCTCATCCTTTAAACCCTAGCAACCCTCTTCCTTGACATGTTAGGTAAGCTTTTATCAGAAACGTCAATGGAGTCGGAAAATTTTATAGCCTTCTGTTGGGATCTCGAAGAGGTTTTCCCAGTTGCAGAATCTGTGAGTATAGATCTGACATTGATTAGATTCAACTAGATTACTCGTTCTTCACTTCATTTTCAGTACTTGGATTTCTATTTTTCCTTGTGGATGGATGATCCTGCTAAGAACAATAGAAATTGAACATGTTGTGAAGCTGGTTGATTTGAAACTAATACGAATGTTCTGTGTAATCTTCTGATTCAACCTCTAGTAATATTTCAATTGCCAATTGTTCAGCAGAAAAAAAGTTTGATTCTTTTTCTAACCATTGATATTGAGTTTCTCTCCGGTCTAATCCGAACTCGGATTAAACTTTGGATTGAAATTATCGGAGAAGGAAGAGAAATTCCACAGGAATTGGACTGAGCTATATCGGTATATCTACCGCGAGGGCAACCGATATGCAGATTAGTTAGCGTCCTATATCAAACACTTTGAGCTAGGTACCACTTATTTTAAAGCTACACCCATTAGGTGCCGTGTACTCCTCTTGGAGGATCAGTCGAGACTCTGTTTCTCTCGAGTCTTTATGTAATATGTCTTCTTCCCTCAAATTAAAAAAAAAAGGAGATAAATTCAAGTTCTAACAAGGTCGAATTGGATTGGACAAGTTTAAACCGGGTTGTTTATAGAAGAATTAGAAATGTGAGTAAGTAATTATTTAAATATTAAATTTAAATGATCTAATAAATTAATAATTAAAAGGGTTTATAAGAAATTAAAGAATTTGAAATAAAATCTCAAGATTTAAACACAAATAATAAGTCGAATTTTTAAGGTTCGAGTTTAAAATAAAAAATTTTAACACTTAAGTTCGAGCGTGACTAATCCTGAATACTTGAATCTAAATTTAATAAATTTTATTTTATTTGCTAATTTTAAGTTTATCTTACCGAACCTCACTAATTTATCATAATTTTCGAACTAAAAAGTTTGTCAAAGTCCAATTTCATCACATTCGAACTAAATTGCTACTAGGGATAATAGCCACTCTGCCTAAAGTCAATGAACTAACTTAAATCTTAGGCCTGATTTAGTTTGGTGGGCCAACTTGAAGCTTGACCTTATACTCAAAATAGATCATAATGTTGTTATTTTGTTATTAAATTTTTAAAAATTAAAGTACAAAATAACTTCGTTTTGTTTTTAAACCCTAAAAAATTTAAGGCTAAAATGATATTATTTAAAAAAAATTTCAAAATATCATCTTAAACAATTTAAATAATTTCGAGTAGAACCATACGGAGAGATGGGGTTAAGCATAGGGTTTTGTACATCGAATCTTCTGTTTCAATTACTTTGTTTTAATCATGTTTTATTAAAATTCATCCATATATTTATGTGAATAGGGTCAGACTTAGGGTTTTGCACATCAAATCTTCTTTTCTAGTCACTTTGTTCCAATCCTGTTATATTAAATTTCATCTATGCATTTATGTAGATTGGGTTAGGCATAGGGTTTTGCACATTAAATCTTCTATTTCAGTTATTTTATTTCCCTACATAAATATATGAATGAAATTTAATGGAACATAATAAGAACCCCATAACTAAAACTAGAGATTTGATCCTAAAGTTTTGATCTGGTCTGGCTCGAGTTAACTAAGCTTCAGCTCGAACTTGGTTTTTCTATTTTTAGACTTTAGGTAAGCTCGAGTTCATGTTGTTTGCCCGAATCCTAAAAGTGTCAAATAAAAAAGATGTTTTTTTAAATTTTAAATAAATTGACATGAACTTAAAACACAAATTTTCGAATCAGGTTCGCTTAATCCGGCCCAAGGCCAAGCCTAGTTAGGCAGGGGTGGGATCATTCTTTAAGAGGTAATGTGTTAGACCACTAAGTTCAGACTGTGGGATTGTGCGAGTATTGGCGAGCCTTGACCAATGCTTGGCATATAGGTTGGCACAAAGAAGACGTGTTGACGAGGGAATAAGGCGAAATCTTGCGAGTTGACGAGCAAAACCTGAGGAACTTGCGAAGTAGGCGAGAGATGCGGGAAGTATCAATGAAGATCTCGAGAGTAGGTGAGATTCGATATGCGTGGTTACGCGTAGGCTGGCATTGGCAGTAATCTTCAACGAGACATGAGATTTTGATGCGAGGCCGCGCGAAGTCGAAAAACTAAATCATACGAGACCTGAGGGCGCGCGAGAAGGCGTAAAAGCATGTAAGACCTCGCGAGGATGCGCGAAGGCATACAAGCGCGACGAGGCGCTTAAACACCTGACTTCGGCAAGGCAGGTCGAAGGTATGTGAACTGTGCGAGGTTTTATGCTAACTCGGTTTGTGAGTTGTACTTAGTCATGGAACAACGAGACTGTACCATGAGTGAGCTTAATCATGAAAGATGGACTTGTCCATAGACGTGCATTGAAGGACTTATGTGTTGTGGTAAAGGCACATCAACACTGACGTGGCAATTGTGGATGATGTGGCACACGATGACGTGATGGGAAAGATCACAGTAGATGAACATCATCTTTAAGAGATGAAGACTATGGGAAAGGATTATCTGAAGATAGAGAAGAT
>JANIJF010000210.1:79421468-79443650 GCA_024520955.1 Erythroxylum bequaertii | reverse complement strand
TTATATTGCGATTAATTATATTTTAATTAATTAACATTAAAAATATTTTTAAAAAATTAGTCTATATTAAGGAATGAGTTTCATTTCTCTACTAAATGGGGGGTATGAAGGATTTCCCCAAAGTGGGATATCAAACCATTACCCCTATAATCATAATCAACAACCAACCACTCACTTTTCATTCCATATTCATTAACCCCTTCTCAAACCTATCAACCAAACACCCCTTAATGAAATTTAAGTTGTTCAACTCGACTCAATTTTTTCTTTTTTTCTAAGTTCGGTTTTATATTTAATTAATTTTAGATTATTCAACCTGATCTCGATCTACATTTGGACTCACATGTGAAATGTTATGTAAGAGCCTGACGTGATCACATCCTATGCTACAAAAAGATCTAAAAAAAAATCATTAAAGTTCCATATCCATGGGAATTGAAGCCCTCAAATTTACGCCAAACTTTGATAAGTTATGCGTTGACATTCTAGTTTGATTTAAGAAAGTCTTGAGGTCCAATCACTGAACTTGTTTCAATTAACTCTTTCAATGCCTAAAAGTTGTTTTCTTTATTGTCTTCGAGGAATCAGAGAACAAACCTTATGGCTGCAAGTTGTGAACTTGGGACTGTTGCAAGATGTGGGCTTAGGGCTTCTTTCCCAGAGAGCCCACATAGAGGCTAATCCATGGAAGCTGCGTAGTTTAAAGGAAGGCGTTGAAACAGCGAGGGAGAGATATCGTGCAGTCCAAAAGGACGAGTCTTCAGTGCAACCCAAGTGAGAATTTTCGATTCATATCTGTTGGCAATAGCATTTAATAAAGGTGGGTCTCTTCTGGTTTCTGTTTTTGGCTTTGCTATACCAGCAGTAGAGGTTCAGTTTGGTCACCAGGAAGTTTCAGGAACAAGAGCTTGTTATCCTTCTATTTTTGTTGCTCATTGGTGCTTTTTGGGTTTATTGTGATTAGGGATTAGTTCGAAAGTTCACCTTTTAGTACGCATCCCTTTACGTCTTGTTTTAGGGTTTTGGGAATTTGTGTTGCTACAAAAAGATAGTATTTCCTTTTTCTTACTTTGGTTGGAGGATTGGGACCAGAAGATTTTAGGCTTTACGTTGGGATAAGGATGTTTAATTGTTGTCCATGGTTGATTTGAACTGTGGTTAAAATAGTAAGGAGTGAGTTACTTGTTAAACTAGGCATGAGCTGGTAAAGTGATGTACAAGTTGTAATTTGATCATTAAATCTTGTGGGAGGGCTTTGTGAATTTCTTCTTTTGTTTTTGGTAGATTATACTCGAGCACAAATCTAGAGTTTAGAAGTTTGAAAACCATTTTTTCGTACTTCGAAAACCCTGATATGGCTAGGTTCTTAAATCTCATGACCAGTTTTTCCATTGATTCATTACAGAATTGTTCCAAGCTTTGTCTTAACTCAAACTGAAACCCTTGGATTACTATTTTTTTAATTTTTGTTTCTGGTGTCAAAACTCTTGGAACTGATTAGTTTTTTTGTTCTTGAACGCTGCAGTTATCAAAAGATTTACTTGGGTCATTGTTTTCAAGTAATTGTCACCTGAGATGGATTTTGATGAGTATGACTACTTGGAGAAAACCGTTGAAAATCCTGTAATGAGGAAAATGAAGGAAACTGCTAACGGTGGCGATGGTAGCTTAAAACTTGAAGAGAAAGACCGTAATCGGGGTACAAAACATAGAAGTGATATGAAGGATGATGTAAATGATGATCATCATCGTTCAAAACATTCAAAATCTCGGGAGGATTCTAATGATAATAGCATCAAAAAAGAAAGAGGCTCATCTCGTCATCGATCAAGATCTAGAGATGGAGAGAGGGATCGACATCATAATGGCCGGGAACATAGGGATAGGGATAAAGGTAGGGATAAAGAGGAGAGAAATGAGAGAGATAGAGATCGAGAGCGTGTCCGTGATCGAGATAGCGAAAGAGAGAGGGAGAGGGACAAGGAGACTGAAAAAGAGCGTACTCGTCGAAGCAGTAGTCGTACAGAGCAGCATCGAAGCAAGGATGGGGAAAGAATCCGGGACAAGGAGTTTAGAGAAAGAGATAGAGAGAAAGAGTTAAAAGAAAGGGGCAGAGAAAGCAGGTATTATTCGATATATGTTGTTCTTGCATCTTTTTCAAATTACTCAGTGAATATCTTTGTGGATTTTGTATGTTTTGCTTTGTACGTACTGTGGGGTTGGAAAAAATTTCTGCAGTTTGTGATGATATGTTGCATTTTTTATGCCTGATTGTTTGTTTTTGTTCACTTAGTTTCCGTAAGCATTTAAAAAAGCTGTAAAGACCGACATACCATTTTTTATGAAATTGATGGAGTGGGTTTCGTATACAGTAGTGTGAATGGCTGTCAGTGATGAAAAGTTAATCAAATTAAGCCATGTTAAGATAGAAATGTTATGTGTGTGGTCATGCTCTTAGATTGACATGCGGGCCTGTTATTGTTATTGGCTCCTTCTACCTTCTCAGGTTATGTAAAGTGATCGTGTTTGTGCAATTGAAAGCTACAGATAGTTATTCCTTTTAACGTAAAGAAGCTTTTCTTACAATTGTGTTTCACTTTCTTAATTGTAGACTTCTAGTTCATTTGAGGGTCTTTGAGGAAGAGCTCAGAATTAGTGTCTCATTTTCTAAAAGGATATGGAAGTTAATTCTGTCCCTCTTTTGATAATTTCCTTCCCTCTTATCTCCATCTCTACTTCTTGGTTACTTTTAATTCTGGCTCTTAGTTTTGAAGGTTGGATGATAGAAGTTATGGAAGGCTTCCACTACTTCCTTGCTATGGATGATTCTCTTTGTGGTCTAAATTTAATTGACGAGTTTCTAGGTCAACCAGCCTTTGCATTTTATGGAAATACTTTCAACATTTTCTGGAGTTTAGCTAGGTAGAGTTCATCTTTTTGGATTTTATTCTTATTTGGCATGATGTTGTCTTGGATGATTGTTATCATTGTTTGATTTTGTGAACCTAAAAATATGTTTGGGGGTTATTTCAATGAGTTTCATTAATAAGACACTTGGAAAAATTGAAGGTGTAAGTGCGTGAAATTATGAACCACATCTATGGCACCATGGGTGTTCCAATGACATAGTAAATTAATTCGGTACTGTTTAGTGGTTTATGAAATGATGGCTTGTTAGTCAATCTGTTCTGGCAGATCTTTGCTTGTGTCTTTTTTCAACATTGGCTTATTAGTTTGACATATGAGTGGCTTCTCCTTCATCTAAATTCTTTTCATGGATGCCCTTTGTTTCACCAGCAAACAAAACATGAGGATAAACCGTTATTGTTTGGTTTTGTTCTCTTTGTGAGTTGGTTACCTTAACTATTGTATTAAATATAAATTCTCCCAAATGGATAGTAAGTTAATTGTAGTTAGTTGTAACCTATTGACTGCCTTGCAATTCTGAGTATTGAATATTAGATTCTGGGAATCGCAGATATGCTAGAGCAATCTCCAGATGGTCTTTCTGCCATTTGGGCCAGGCAAAGGAACTGAGATCATGGGTTTTAAGTGTTTCTTCCTAGAACTTCTGGATTCATTTTAAAGCTTGCATTGCAATATTGGGGGTTTCAGTGTTGGAGATTGTGACCAGGGTGGTGATGTTGTGTTGTGATTTCAGTTATCCTCCACCTTTGAACTGAGTTGCTTAATTGTATTCATTCTGTTGCAGAAATGCTGGTGAGGAAGTGATGAACTTTGCTTAAGAGAAGCACTTCACCTTCTATTGCTTGTGGAAATTCAGTGTTCAGTGGGCTGGAAGATTGGCCTTAAAAAAAAAAAAAACTCTTTTCGCTTTTTGCAGGATAGACTGCATCAAGTACCTGACTAAGAAGTTGTAGGTTTAGAGGAGATTTAGTGTGTCCTAATTCTTACCAGAGTGTTAGTTCGATTAGATTCTGTTTCAATGTCACGTGAGAATCATGATTTTGTGCAACAGTGGTTTTGTTGCTCAACATGATTTTGTTCTTCTTGTCAGCCTTTTTTCATTTAAACTTCTTTTGAACATGATTTTTCTGTTAGCATCTTGTTCATCCACTTCTCAGGTAACAAGTAAAATTCTGTTTGGGATGCATATTCTGGGGATGCCTTGCTTTTGAATTCTGTTTCCCCCTAATTATCACCCTACCTTTTTCAGAATACTTAATTTTTTATTAGGTGGCCTATTTCCTAATCTGTTATTATCATATCTAATGAGTACAAACTTACACATGGTTTTTTGGCATCTCAGTGAGCTTGTAATTTCATTTGTTTTTGGCATAATAGAAATGGTACTATAGTTGTACGTTCACATCAAATTTTCTCGTACTGTGTTCTTGTCTTGGGATGTATATCTTATCTTATATTTCGGGTATACTACTCTATATCTAAAGTGCTAACAGGTTCCAAAATAATGCAAATAGGTCCTTTCATATTGCCATCGATGCAAAATGGTGATGCTGTTTCAATTTAAGATTATTATTTATAGAAGGTACATATTGTGAATTCAATGCTTGAGTTGTATTTCTTGCTTCCATTGTCAGAGTCAATCTCAATTTCAATTAACTTACAATGATCCTCATTGTTGAAAGGTTGTTTATTGTTAGTTAAGGGGACATTTCTCTTAGTTTCATGATGTTGATTCTCCGATCTTCCCATGTTAATTCAGTGTAGTCCCTGCGGGATCGTGCTCAATGGTTCGGGGATTTTATCCAATGATAGTGGAAATTTCAATAAATTTTGGTCTTTCTGTTTGTTTGTGGAAAATTTTGAGAGGGAAAAGTTGCTCTTATCCAACTATCCAGGCATCTTTATTCTATCATTTGCTTTATGACTCCGTTTCATGACTTGCTTTCAATTATATCTTGTCTTTTTTTCTTTCTTTTTTCTACAAACATCTGGGATCAGTGTTTTGCATTTGCATCCTCTTGTAGGAGACACAAAGACAAAAAGGAGGAAGGTGGAGAACCTGAGGTTGATCCTGAGCGGGATCAGAGAACGGTGTTTGTTTATCAGGTGGAGTTGATGTGATTCATATGGACTATATATCATCCAGTTGCTCCTTTTGTTTTTTTAATGTAATTGCTTGCCTTAATTTCAAGTTTAGTTTCATGGTTAACAATTTTTGCAGATTCATTTGAAGGCAGATGAAAGAGATGTGTATGAATTTTTCTCAAGGGCTGGCAAGGTTAGTTGTAAAGCAGTTTTATAAGTATAGCTTTTCTTTTTTCTTGATTACAGAGTCTGTGCTATTTGTAATAAATTCATCTCTTGAGTCCTAAGGAAGTTGTAAGTATCCATTGAGATATATGAATGCGCTCTTCTCAAGAGTTTTAGCGGTTCTAAGAATATGTATGGTTTTCGGTGGAAACCTATAGGGTTAAGTATTTTTAAATTTCTTCTTAGCAGAATGTGAGAGATTACCCTTTGATTGACCAGATGCAGAAACATAATTGATGAAAAAATTGAACTATTGATTCTGTCTGTAAAAATGGATGGACAATTTATTGTGTATCAGACGGATGGGGCTGCAAAATCATTAGCCAATAGACTATGCTTTCTCTCATGCCTTTTTTCATTCATGGTTGGATATTCTGGTGTCCTAGGAGTAGACGAACCACCCCAATCCATCCCAACTTGGTGATTAAACTCTATTGCGTGTCAAGATCAAAGTAGTGTTGTTATTATCTATTCATGGCCAGCCTAGTTAGAAGTTGAGATTTGATACCTTTGTCAAGATAGAAAGTTCTTTCTTGTTCATGCATGTATTGATATCTATTCATGGCCAACCTACTTAGAAGTTGAGATTTTCTAAAGAATGGAATAATAGTATGTGTACATGCATGATCAAGAATGAACTTTCTATCATGACAAAGGTATCACAATGTTCCATACTTATTTTTCTATCGAACCTTTTTAATTCTGCTACTTTTTCCCTTTTTTACACTAATTTTTAGGTGCGGGATGTACGCCTCATAATGGATCGTAATTCAAGGCGTTCGAAGGGAGTCGGGTAAGTTTTATATTCTTTCATGTTACTCAACTTTGTTGCTGTTCTAGCTGTTATATTAATTGGAATATGTGAGCTGGCTTGTAATTGTATTGTGATGTTCCTGGATAATAGCTGTCAACCTTCATTTGTATGAGGTTTATTACCTAAAATAGAAAACTGTACCTGTGAGTTCTGCTGCTGTGATTAGTGTTGTTAATTGGTTAACGTTAGTTTTTGTGCAGTGATTTTGATTGATCAAGCTCTTTAATAAAATGGAAAATTGATTGCATAATGCACTTTCATCATTAGACATTTGGAAACAGTGGATATACAATGTATTAGATAACCTTGTTGAACTTTGCCACGGAGGCGAACACTTGCATTTTTGTGGTTGTTGCAAAATTGGTTTCCCTCAATCTGAATATTTATTGTTTTCTTAGATATGTTGAATTCTACGATGCAATGTCTGTCCCTATGGCAATAGCACTCTCTGGGCAGCTTCTTCGTGGTCAACCAGTAATGGTAAAACCTTCAGAAGCAGAAAAAAATCTCGTCCAGTCAACTGCAACTGCAGCTGCAGGAGTAGGTGGCCTCACAGGTCCATATTCAGGTGGTGCTCGAAGGTTATATGTTGGCAATTTGCACTTTAACATCACTGAAGATCAACTTCGACAGGTAAGAGCTATTTTTATGTTTTGATAATGTATTCATCTTTTACCATGGTGAGGGGAACTTCCAAATTATTTATGTTCTTAGTAGGCTTCATTTTGTTGTGTGTGTTATTTAGCATGTCGGTACAGAAACTTCCATGCATATTTTGGTTATCTTTATTAAGCTATTTTGACATTATTGTCACATAAACTTTATTCTTTTGGGATAATATCCATTGCCTTCTTGCATAATCATGTACATATTTTGACTTGTCGGCTAACTTCTCAGGTTTTTGAACCATTTGGCACTGTAGAATTGGTGCAGTTGCCTGCTGATGAAACTGGGCATTGCAAGGGTTTTGGTTTTGTCCAGGTGAGTTTGGTTTAAACATCCATAAATGATCAACACAATCTGAAGTCAGGCATGACACCTAATCTGTTGATATTATTACTATTGAAAAAATCAAAACTGAAATGACATGAATTATGGTATGATATATTGGTTCGAAGCATATAACATTGGCTATAAGCAGTTTAATCTGAAACCAGAACACAGTAAAAATGAGCTCATCGTTTGGATTTTCTTGCAGTTTGCTCGTCTTGAAGATGCCAGGAATGCGGTAAATTTAAATGGGCAAGTGGAGATTGCTGGTCGGCCAATTAAGGTTACTTGATACGTTCTTGTCGTGTTTGATAATTTTATTCTGGGCATGGTTGATGCACTAGAATATAGCTATATACATTCCTTTTTCCTATATTTGTAGGTATCAGCTGTTACAGATCAAACTGGTATACAAGATGGCTCAACAAATACTGGTGATTTTGATGATGATGAAGGTGGTGGCTTGGTTAGTAGTCAGTCTTGTTAGTTGTTTGATATTCATGAAAAATAGTTGTTTCCGTTTGCATCTTAATATTACTTATGAAGTTTTAATCTCATCTTCTGATAAATTTCAGTCATTGAATGCCCGTTCTCGAGCTCTTTTGATGCAGAAGTTAGATCGTAGTGGAACTGCTACGAGGTTAATCTTTGGTACCATTGTTTCTGCTTACCATTGATTTCATTTTTCTGACCCTTCTTATTTATTTACAGCTCTCTCGGCATCACTGCGGTCAATTCTGGTGTTGCTTTACCTGCTGCACCAACCCTTGGTACTGCACCTGCTGTTTCTTCTGCTAGTGCTCCTCTTTTACCAGGTTCGGTTCCTATACCTATGCTTCCAGGTTCGGGCCTTCAGCTTCCCGGTGCAACAACTCCAATTATCAATACAATTGGCATCCCAAGTGAATGCTTATTATTGAAGAATATGTTTGACCCAAATTTGGAGGTTGGTTAGTTTATGGTGTACTAAAATACTTCCTGTCTTCGCTCTTTTTTCCGTTATAACTAGTTATGTTTTCTGTGTTTCTTAGATGGAACCTGATTTTGATTTGGATATTAAAGATGATGTTAAAGATGAGTGCTCCAAATTCGGAACTCTCAAGCATATTTTTGTTGACAAGTAAGAAAAGTTTCCTCTTGAAGTGCTTCTTATTCTTTAAATTCCCTTCCTGTTCCATCTGTTCCGACGTATTTCGTTCTTTGAAAGCAGGAATAGTGCCGGTTTTGTGTATCTGAGATTTGAGAATGCGCAAGCTGCTGTAAGCGCACAACGCGCACTTCATGGCAGATGGTTTGCTGGGAAAATGATCACTGCTACCTTCATGGTAAAAGATTTTCTCATCGAACGTACAGTTACAATTAGTGTTTCAGACTTGTCGGACACTTGACTTGCATCCTAATATTCCTTCTTACACTTGCAGGTGCCTCAGACCTATGAAGTAAAATTCCCAGATAGCCAATAGTAAGCGCAGAATATAAACCTGCAAACAACATAAATGTGGTCTGCAGATTCTGGCTAAAGTTAAGATTTGTGTATCAGTGTTGGCCTTATTTGGAGGCAGTGTTCTTCAGTAGTAGCACATGCTAGCCTCTAGTGGTGGCATATACATTACAAGACATGGACAGAAACTGAATATCAATTAGTTGCTGGATAAATTCATTTGAATCACCACCTTTCTCTCATGCTTCATGCTTCATGCTTCATGCTTCCTGTTCTTTTTCTTTCAAGCTCAATAATAGGCCTTGCTCGGGTTGACTGAGTTTCAGGTCGGACCTAGGCTTGGAGGGATTGGCCTAGCTAAAAAGATCCAAATTGACCTTAGTTGGGTTGGCAAAAAGATGTTTTAGTATGTAAATAATCTGAAAATTAAAATAATCTTGTTTTGGTTAGTTATACTAAATGTAGCTTTAATTTCAGCTAGAGCGAGTTGAGTTGGGCCCGAGTTGCATATAAGGGTTTAGCTAGAGCGAGTTTGAGTTGGACCCGAGTTGCATATAAGGGTTTGGACCGGCTCGGGTTGAGGTAGTTTGACTTGGAATCAAAAAAATATTTATATGATCCTGTTGGTTATTAAATGTAAATATAAATATATAAATAAGTAAATGGATTTAAGATAAGCATAATTTAAGTTTAATTAATTTATTTTGATTGAAAAAATTGAAAATGATATTAATTTAAATGTTTCTATTGAAACTTGTGTTTGAATATATTAATTTTGAGTTGAATTCAAGATTTTTCACTTAAAAGAATTACTAATTCCTTAAAATATTAAAAATTTTAAATACCAAAATTTTATTATATTGATTTTTTTCATGTAATATGGACCTAAAAATGGACCTAACCCAGCACAGGTAAAGGTATTGTGGCACATAAAACGCACCGTGTTGCAGCCACACCAAGATACGACGTCGTCGCTCACTGGTTAGTCTAGAGTCTAGACTTGTAGTAAAAGAAAGGTAAGAGATCAAAGATTAACTATAGTATAGATTTCAAGTATGTAAGCTGAGAAATAAGCCCTTCTTCTCACGAGCATCAATTCTCAAGGCTTGCTTTTCAGAAATCTAAATTGTTCAATCTTTCCCCTTTTAACAAAGACCTCAAATAGGATCTATAATCTAAGACTTTATGATATATAAGATCCTCATAAAGAGGCAAGTGTAGGGCATACTTATCTTTTTATATAACTGTGGCTATATTTTTCAAGAATCAAGCTTTCAGAAGAGAGAAAACTTAGAAAGAAGTCATAGAATATAAAACACACAATTTTTTATTGATTTTCTTCTTCTGATTACAATGAAGGAGAAGTGTTGCTTTTATAAACTAAACAAGGAGGATAGAGGCAAACAACTTAAGGGAAAATATTCCTATACTACAATAATGCACACAAAAATACAAAGGCAAAAGTAAACAGAAGAATTATTGGGAGACACAGGGTCCCAATATTATTCCTAAAGGATACTAAAAAGATAAAAAGGAATCAAATCAACAAGGACATGCAGAGAGAGCGTGGGCCACCACTGCCATCATCTGAGTTTGACATCTCCTCATCCATTTTTTTCATGGCTCGGATAAAATAGTCGATTTCTGTATTAGTTCAAATAGGAGGCCATGCATCCTAAGCATCTTGGAAATAATTGGGAAGATTGAGCCCAGTACTAGTGTTGGGCTTTGGATTTGTAGAACTTTCTCCCGATTCAAACATTCTTATGGAATCAAAACTAGGAGGCCTTCTGGGTTCAAAGCTAGGAGGACATGGTACTTCACCAACCATAATGTTAAAACCCATAGTGCCAAACTGGTCCATAGAGGTCCAATATCAGTTCAAAGGAGAAATGGGTTCTGGTATAGCAAAAACACCTGGGTATGGTCCTAGAGAGGTAAATGTTGTAGGCTTAATGGTCTTTGAGTAATGGTTTAGATGGTCTAGAAAAAAGTAAAGATCTTTCAGTAAATCTTTATATTACTTGGGTCAATTTGTGATGGTGTACCAATTTTGGAAATAGTTGAAAGTGCAAATATAATCATGACTAGTAGGACTATATAGATAATGAATGATGAAAATAGAATGGGCCTTTTGTTTAGAGAGAGGAATAGCCCATAATTGATGTTTGTTCAAAATCTGTCCAAGTTGGAGGTGCCATTTTTGTAATGGTTGGAACTATTCTAAAAACGTCCACAAAAGTGAGTTAGCATTGGTTGGGTTTAAAAGGTGTTAATAAACATGCAATGGTGAAAGACAAATTGAGTAAGCATAGAGGGCAGATAAAGCCCAGAGATGCCACATGCTTGATTCAGAAAGAGAATCGTAGAGGTGGTAGATAATCCGATGGGGAGCTTTTGTATCAAAATAATATGGATGCGGAGGAATATTTAAAGTGGTGAGAACAATATGGAGGTAGTAAAACAAGCTCTTTCAAAGAATAAAACCAATGTCATCCAATATCTTAGGGAGATTCTTTGTAATGGATAGACAGGTCTTGTTGATCTTTGCATACAAAGGATAATCCATGATAGGAAGGAGGAGAGGTATTGATTTCTTGAGTGAGGGAGAAGGTAGCTACATTGGTTGGTAAGCTTGAGATAGGAAGACTATTAATATGTTATGGTGACCTTTGATATGGCGAATGATGAATTTATAGCGAAAAAACCATTATTGCCATTGAAGCAATTGGCTATCTTATAATGTCTTTTTTTAGCCTAGAGAATCTTAGGGAAAGATGTATTTTCCATTTCAATGAAAAAGTGATAAGGGATGAGATGAAAGTTGAATTTTTCGATGCCCTTTTTTATTGCCAAAATCTCTTTATAGCTAGAATGATAGTGCTTTTCTGATTCTTTGAATTGGTCACTAGCATGGCCACAATAATGTCTTTTCCCATCAATCTCTTCTATCAAGATGGCGCCCCAATAGTGGTAACTAGCATCCGTTTGCAAAATGTGCTACCTTTGTCAGGAATCTATAAAGAAGGTGGATTTGACATGCTTGTTTGAAATGTTGGATAGCTCTGGTTTATTCTTTACTCTAAGGTAGTGGATTCTTTCTCAACAATTTTAGTAAGGGACTAGTGTAGTTAGCCATGTAGAGTATAAAATCTTTAATGTAATTGATGATTCTAAGGAATTGTTGGATTTGCTTTTTGCTGAGATTTTCATCTGGGAAGTGTAATAACTCACTAGCTATGTGTGGGCTAAGATGATAAAATCCATTATGGAAGTTCATACCTAAAAATTCTATTTAGGCCATCCCAATATGACTCTTTTTAGTTGAGATCATAATCTCATATTGCCTTGTAAGATCAAAAAAGGATTGAAGTAAGGCTTGATGTTCTTCATGGGTTTTGGAGTACAAAAGTATGTCATCAATGTAGACTAAAGTGCTGGAAAGAATGGGCTCATAGATCTTATTCATGGCCCGTTGAAATAATAAGGGGCTACCTTGATTTCAAATGGCATCACTGTCCATTAATATTGGGCATTAGAAATGCAAAAGGTTGTCTTATATCTTTCCTAGGGTTAATTCCTAATTGCAAAATTTTAATTTCAAATCAAATTTCAAAAAGATTGTAGCTTCTTTGAGAAACAGGACCTGTGTATTGACCCTAGGTAATGGGAATTTATCATCCTGAAGTAATGTGTTTAGAGGTTTATAATTGATCACCAACCTTTTTTTTCTCAATTTTGCTCTGCTCTCTTGTTGACATAAAAACCTGACAAGCCCAATCTGATTTGGTGGGCTCTATCAATCCTTGCTAGAGTAAAATAACACATCCTTCTTCTGGCAATTTCGAGTCATCAAGATTCATAACAGAATGAGTAGCCTTGGTAGGATTAATGTCTTCATTTTTCTTAAAAAGAAGGCAAATGAAAAAAGTGGGGATTTTCCAAAGAGGATTAAGGTGTGAGAACTGTGCATGATTCTCATCACAGTGTTCCAAAAACTGGTTCCATAGGGCTTCATATGAAGGAGGAACTTGAGTGAGTTCAAACACACTTCTTATGTTTGTGTAAGAGCTGAAGTTAGCTCGGCACCTGATTCCTATAGGTGGGATTTGTAATAGAGATGCTTTACAATAAACATTCATACCTACTAGGATATCTGGGCCTAGTAAATGGATTTCAAGAACTTTGTTCCAAACTACACAATCGGGGAAGAAGTGGATTCCTATTTTCCGTTTAGTGATTGATAATTCATTTTAAATGCATATAATTTGGACTTAATATTTATTGATTTGTGAAATTGGGATTCAAAAATTGATGGAATTATTTGTTAAATGTTCACAGATGGTTTTCAATGCCGTAAAGACGAAAAAGGATCAAAAAGAGGAAAAATATGGCAAGAAATCCGAAATTTCCAGACTGGTCGAAATTCAAAGATTAGGCGTGGGCACGCCTAAGGTCATAATCCTAATTCTGCAGATTTTTCATAAGTTGTCTCCAATTAGAACACAATCGCCCAAGATCTTCTGGAGTCCTTTTCAAGAAGTTTCTCACCTAAATTAGAAGATTATCTAATTAGGACGAAATCCAATCAAGATAGGAGAGAGATTCAATTGAAAGAGGAAGCTTGGTGTTGCCGCACATTTGTATTCATGTATTAGGGGGAAATGAGAGGAGCATTAGCTTAGGTTTAATCGTAGAATAGGTTTAGAATAGGGTATTTTTCTGTTTTCTGTAGAAGCTGCCGCACCTTCTCTCCTTGCTTTTCTGGTTATTGATTTCTAAAAGTCTTGAGTAGTGTAGTCGTTGATTGTTGGAGTGGCTGCCACATGTTATCGATTTCTTTCTAATTACAAGTAGTTTCATCGTAGGCTTGGAATTGGGAGGCTGCTGCAACGCTGGTTCTGTTCTTTTAATTTTTCTGCAGATTTCAATTTGTTATTTTCGACTTTATCATTAAAGACTAGTTATGGAGACTGTTTCTTTTATTAATTCTGTTGATTTCAATTCAAGTATGAGTAGTTAATTTTCTCATCTTGGTTAAGGGATCCATGTTACATGTTATTTTGGTGAGATTATTTGGATGTTTTTAATGATTGTTAATGAACATTGAATATTTTCAGATCTATTATTTCTAATTGGATTTGTTGGTTTCTAGGAGCGCTCCTAGAGATAAATTGATTCAACCGCTAGGTTAACAAAATATGACGTTCAGTTTCGGTAATCATAAGTAGCAATTAGGATTAACCTCTCTACGTTAGAGTTGGAAAATTCTAAGAAAATATCCACTTGATTGATTGCATGTCGTACATGTTTATCACTTGTCACTGATTCTTGATTCTTAATGCTATTATTCAATTTAATCTATGATCGTATCTAGGTTATTGTTTAATAAGATTGTTATGATACATGTTTCTAGTCAATACACTTAAAGGAAATTTCCCCCAATGAATGTTCATTAATAATTGCAAATTTTACGTCGAGGATCCATAATAGCATGGTAACGTTGGTGACCGAAACCAAGGTATTTTTTCCTCTTGAGTTTTCAAACTTAATTATTATTTCAGTTTGCGATTTTTCCTTTGATTTTCATATTATTGCCGTGAGAAACAAAACCCCCTTTTTTATTATTTTCGTTATTTGTGCCGTTTGAATTCGTAATTTTCATAATCGTAGAATTCCTCGTGGGAACGATATCTGCTTACCGCTACTATATTAATTTGTTTTAACGGGAGTGAAAATCTTTTATATTTAGTTGCAGGCAAAGGCATCACCAATCAATCTTAGGTTAATTATCTAGTTTAATTTTTATTTAAATCCACGACCTGATTAGATGGTTAAATAATAGAAAAGAGTCGATACTTTCAACTTCCTAAAACACATATAATTGAGAAACTCAAAATATCAATGCCTAGGATAAATGCCTACGTACCTTCGAGAGAAGATTAACGAGTTTCAAACATGTCCTCTTCGCTTCCCAAGATGACATTATTTAAAAGGACCTTATCGGCCATCGTTTGCTAACAACAGAACACATCGTTAATTAAAAGTTTAGCACCTACAATCTTTGTGAAATCGACTCATTCTTATCAATGCTAGGTACAACTACACCATTCATTTGCGATTAAAACTTATAAATCTTTATAAACATAGTTCACAGAGTGTCTCACTAAAAATGACTGCTTTTATACTTCCATTCACAACTAATCATAAACTTGAATCTGAGACCCTTCCTGTTCTTTCTCACAACCCAGTTACTAATGTATAAGCAAGCACGTATTTAATTACCTGAATTTCAAACCAATGAATTGTAGAACTAAGAATCCAGCAACCTTTTACAAGTCAAAGCTGCGGAACGTCCTACATATTTTTTATCTCTGGAATCATTCAGTAGTCCTGCCATTACTTTTCTTTGGAGGTTTTCAGGTTTACGTTGTAAAAATAAAGGGTGTTGGTCACTTGAAGGTTTGTCTTGCGATGGGTGCAACGAGCAAATTATAAGATCACGCAAAAAGAGAAGGTAGTGACTTTGCAGCATAAGAAATGTACTATCAATATAAACAAATGCCTATGAAAATCTCGGACAACGCAGACGTGCAACTTATATATGTCGCCTTAGCATTTGTTTTTATCAAGATACTAACGATGACATTCACCAAAACGGTGAACTGATGCAGTCTAATTACTCGTCTTCTGTTCATCAGAATACCATGCAATTATTGACAACACTGACTGACGTGGAACCCAAGATTAAAGAACTCGAGATCCTTTAAAATAGTATATACTTTGGATAAAACATGAATAGACAAAATCTTTACCCCTAATTAGCCCCAATTAATTATATAAAAGAAAACGTATATAATATGATTGGTTTGAAAACAAAAATGTAAATTCAATATAAGTGTCTACCTTGAAAAAAAATTATATTCTTGATGCAGTAAAAAAAAACAAGAAATTATTCCTTATAGAATTCGTTATTCATCCAATCTAAGTATAAATGATATTTATTATGATATATTTATAGAAAGAAACCTTAATTTCGTAAAAGGCCTTTAAACATAAGTCTTTCACTGAAATAATTAAAACTTAAACTAATATTTCTAAAATACAGCTCATTAAACTTAAAATAATTAATAGTTAATTACTAAAAAAAATTCAAACTTTCTTCAAATTGTCAATTATAGCTCGAACTTTAAAAAATAGTAATAAAATTCTTAAACTTTCAATTTTTTCAATTCTAGCCTTCAAACAGTAGTAATAAAATATTCAAACTTTCAATTATTTTAATTTTAACCCAACGTTAGTGTTTCCATTAAGTTTGTTAACGTAACTTGCTACCCATTCCAGAAGCTTTAATTATTAATACACGTCAACCAAAATTAACACAACAAATAAAAATGTACGAAACAATGTCTTAATCACATAATTAAAACAAAGTTGTTATTTCAAAATGACCTAAATTTAAATTAGCCAGCGTCAATGACCTTACACTTTAATTTCAATTTTTTCCTTCATT
This sequence comes from Erythroxylum bequaertii, assembly GCA_024520955.1. Lineage (NCBI taxonomy): Eukaryota > Viridiplantae > Streptophyta > Magnoliopsida > Malpighiales > Erythroxylaceae > Erythroxylum > Erythroxylum bequaertii. The sequence goes on along the minus strand of JANIJF010000210.1, from coordinate 79,427,654 downwards.
TTTAGTTTATTCTCTTGACACCCTAAGATTTTCAGATTACATAACTTAGATGTCCTCACACTAAAAGCATCAAGAGAACGAACAATGAGCTTACTAGTACAATAGGTTGTAATACAAAAGTAGCTCGAAACATCAAAAGAATAAACAAAAAATTCTTGAGTGAGAACATCAAAAGAACATATAACGTCAAAATAGAATTTAAAATTTTAAAATTTATTTCATTATCACTTTTTGAAATTTAAACTAGAATTAAAAAATTTTCAAAATTAGGATATTTTATTACTACTTTCTAAAGTATATTGCCAAAAGTTATGCCTTTAATGTAAAATAATTGGTCGTACTCGCATTACTGACATTGTACATTTGCATGTAGTAAAGTATCCACGAGCGTCCAAATAAGAAACGATGAAAGATGCAGAACAACCATGACAACGCCTGGAAAGTAAAAAGGATACATATCAAGACGTCACAACTGTACCAATTCCATACAATATTAACCACCCATCTTCTAATTCAACTTCTAAGGCCTTATTCGCAATTAACTTTAAAGGTAGCTCGGAGATCTAATTGGCCGAAATGCAAGCTTGCACTATTGTATTACCTCTTTTATCTTCTTAATTATCCTCTGCCATTGAATCCAGACACAATACATGAAGTAGGCGTAGCAAGCAGCATACCTTGGTTGGATGACATTATAGCATTCAATCTGCATGTTGATCCAACTTAGGTTTATTTTCTCTAGAGAGAAACCGAAACAACAGTTACTAAACATCCAGTTTGTGCCCCCTGAAAATTATATGCGAGAGCATTCATGCCTGTTGCGCTTCCAGGTTTACTAAGTCAAGGAGCATAACCAATTCCTGCCACTAATACATGGACCTGATAAGGAAGCTTCATTGATAGGATTCCAATTATCAAATGGAGTGGCTCGAGTAGAAAAGTGTGCATAGCATAAGACCAAACAATGAGTACAAAGTTTCCGAATAGTTGCAAGATAACCACCATGTGTATTAACTTGATAAGCGAGAGGCAAGTACCTCCAAAATCTTCCCACAATCCTTCCTGATGATACGATGGTCAAGGGCTTCCGCATGTCCCTTCTCAAAAAGTTTCCATTTTGTGTTGTTCAATCAAGCCAATTGTCAACCAGCATCAGTATATTATATGCCCATGCTTTCCTCGTGACATTATATATATTATATATACACACATACCAAGAGACACTGCAACCCAAGAAGCACGTTTTAGTACTTTACATCCTGGATTTTGTAAGAAGTATGGTCACCTGCCAAAAAAGTTGACAGCCTGCAACAAGTATCAGCCAATTTGGTCAATAAGATGAAGGAATGGCAATTTATAAACCCAGGAAGTAAAATACCAGTTTTGCTAATTCTTTGAACTTAAATTACCAAGGACTAGCTGGGATCTAAACAGCCAAGCAACTTTAAATTGCATTAAAAATGCAACAGTGCTTGCACTTTCATAAGATCGCGGTACCAAAAAGTTGGAACGTCTTTTCACTTAAGCAGCAAAGTAAACTTTGATCAAAAGCACTTGTATGCTTCACATCACAAACAAAATGCTGGTGTGATTTCATAAGTTGAGCAACCCTAAAAGATGGCAACTCTTGCAGAATCAACCCATGTGTTGCTTCATCACCAGTCGCAAATAGGGGTTTCTGATGATCTCTCTCTATGATGGTAGATTTGGGAAGTCGAATATCACTAATAGTGGCACGAGCAACCCCCAAATTTAAGTAACTGCTACCTACTCTCTTCAAATAAAGATGGGAACCCTGTGTTCCACGACCAACACCAGCAGGGGTGAGTGTTGGTTGAGAAAAATCCATCTCGCAAGACACTTCAGCTCTAGGACGGTAAGAAGCAACAATGTCATCACTTACAGGAGAATAAGCTAGGGATATACAGACTCCTTGATCAGATGTCTCAGGAATCAAGGATGGCCTACATTAAGGTCAAATATAATTGTTAGAACAATCGATCTTTCAAGGTCATCATAATCCAAAGAATCATCTACCATTTTTCTCATTTTTATTCAATGAGATTGAACATCATAGCACACAAATCCAAATGAATTTTCTGTCTTAGAAAAAATGTTGACACCAAAAAGAGAATTAAAAAACAAATAATCTCGTTTTTCAGCAAAAGGCCATCTGCGTAAAAATACTCCCTCACACCTTTCCTCATTACTATTGAGATTCCATTCACATATGCCAACAGAGGAAGCAGATATCACTTTTCTAACACCCAAAGGAATAGAGGAACTGCGTTGAAGAGAGTGGATGGTGTGAATTGGTTTGGTTGAAATCCCAAACCTAGTCTCGATAGGTTTGGCAGTTTGGCGCATATCAAAGACCTGAAGCAAACCATTCTGCAGGGAAGAAAAAACAAGATGCTCAACATGGCACCTGATACCAATTACAATAACAAGGCAACCAAAGGTCAGACCTGTAATCCAGCATATATGTGATTTGGATAGCAAATATCCCATGAACATGACCAAGAAGCAGCCTGCAAAATAAAATTACAGAACAAAACCACGTGATATTACAAAATACAATTACAAAACAAAACCCAAGTTATCAAATGAAACGAGCACACTAAACAAAGACTAAGCAATATAATGTCGCATTGACATAGAAATGTAAATCATCAGCTTAATTGTCAACTGAACTGGAGTTCATCCTTTTATTATTAGCAAAATTGATTTATGAATACACACAAGTGCGTTTACATTCTTACATTCATAGCACCCTTTTCTCAAAGTGATAACCACCAGTTCTGCAGAAGTACATAGTTCTACCAACCAAGAACATAAAATCATGAGGTCTCAACAACTGAAAACTCATAAAAAAAATTGAACCACTTACAGGTAAATCATAGGAAAGAACGACATTGTTGCTTTCCAGGCTGTCAAATATAGCAAAACAGCTAAATTAATTGGGAAAAGTCAAAAAAGAGGGTAGAGAAGCATCCCTCAGTAGGAGACGTAAAGTATGTCAGATCTTCACACCTGAGAACTGATAGTTTCTTGCCTATTGAAGCCAAAAGTGCAAGGTTTCCATTATGAGGGGAAATGTGCAGGTCCTTTATCATTTTCATGGTAGAAGGAAGAGCGATATCCTCATTTTCATGTGGAGGTAACAAGCTTGTCTGCAGAGAAACACAAAAAGTTTTCAACCTAAGAAAGCAAAATAATGATTTCAAAGTCAACTCGGAATATCAAAAACATTACTTTGGTAAGTACATACGACCCCCCTGTCCCAGACAGCCTTCTTGCAAGCAACAAAATTTGACTAGGGGCGTCTATGTCAAATAGACGAGCACCTTCCACTGGAAGTTCTATCTGTAATCACCACACTACAATGATTAGAGTTACATACATATGACTGATGCACAAGTATTAAACGTATGAGTTTGCACACGTCAGTTAAGATGTACCTGAAACAACATGTCTACAAGTTCTCCATCGCATATCGAGAACATTTTACTAATAAAATCAAATAACTTCATAAAGCAGACACAACACTAGGTAGAACACTGTACCACATATCCTTAGCCAGAGCAATCACAAGGAAGCACAATCAAGTGCTAACGAAAGACACATTAGTTCAGGAAGACCTTACAAAAGTGATCTACAATTTTTCCATCTTATCAACTATAGTTCAAACAAACAGCACAAACAAATTACTAGTTAAGATTAAGGTTTAGCCCAGATCTCGACCTTAAACAGACATTGTATTCCAGGAACAGGACCTTAATAGAAACGTTCAAGTATTATGAAACAATAAAAGATACAAATTCCCTATTGAAAATTTTCATCTCTCTAAAAAGACCAACTCCACTTCACTGTGCGTTCCAACTCTCGGCATATTTTCATTCTTAATTTATTTCTCAAGAAAGGGTGGAGTGAGTAAACCAAAGCTTTACAACTGCAACTGCCATGAGATAAGGGCCCGTGTTAACAATATCAATATCAAGTAAGTACAAATCTATCACTAACAGCGGATGCAGAACTGAAAATTTCAACCACAGTGAGAGAAAAATAAATGCTTTACCTGCAACATAAAGCTGCTCAGATAGTCTTTTGAACAGAACTTTGGTGTCACCCCCTTCCCTGTAAGGAAGTGAAGCATAACAAAACAAAGAGATACTTTTTGTTCAAAACTAGTAGAAAAGACAAATTTAGGAAATCCAAGAAAGATTCTTTCTTCGATTTTGACAACAAAAGTAACACTGTTATGACAAATAAGCACAACTTAAATATGATTACCAGATAGAAATTGTCCATGACGAACTGCATCACTTGTGATTGATCCAACTGGCCTATGCAAATCCCCAACCAAATGCTCCAAATAAATTGTCCTCTGCAAAATCAGAAGTTATAAAAGAACAGTCACTTTTTAAAGATGGTAAATCTGCTGTCTCCAGCCGAACAAAGACGAGATCCAAATTAGTTTTTCATATGCTTTATATGCCTTACTTCAACGTTCGATCATAACATGCAATGATCACGTCCTTAGATTACCTCTGATAGCTGGCTGACTTTTAGCTGCAACTCGGCCTCTTTCTTTTGCCAGTCAGACTCTTTTTGACACCAATCAGCATCCTTCAATCAATAGGAAAAATACTGGTTTTCTTAGGAAAACAAACGAAAAAGCAACAAATACATCGGACTCACTACTGTATTACGGGGGAAGAAAGAAAGAGTGCCTTTCTTCTTTCACTGAGGTCAGTCGAATATGAAAACTGAGAGTAACTACTAAAAGAAAACTTAGATAAGACATTATTCATAATACTCGATCAGTAATTACCCACCTTCTTCTCCAGAGAAGCACATTTATCCTCGAGGAACTGAATTCTCTGCAAATGAAAAAAAAACACTCATAAACAAAATAACCTTCCTTTCAAAATAAGTTCATAGAAAATGCGTCAACCCACGAAATCTACAAAGTACCTGCTTCGATTCTTCATCAACAACGGCAATCCTAGGTGCATAAAGTTTCCTTACGCCGTTCAAAGAACATTTCCTATTGCATTGAGGACACTAAAATCAAAAAGAAAAATCAAACTTGAGTCAGGAAACACAACTATCCAGTCTTAATCTAATAGCAAATACAATTAAAAATCAAAAGAACACCTTGGCTGAACCTCGCTTTTGCCTTATCCATTTGTTGATGCAAGATAAACCAAACACATGCCCACATGGAAGACAACTACAGTAGTAACCAATCAAATCGTAGTTACTTGAATCTTCAATCTTGTTAAAATACTTGAAGTTTCGTCACTAAACCGTTAGAATTGAACATTGTTCAAACATGAATAACGGTACGAACCAGATATGATGATCACCCTCGCCGGTCCAAGGCTCCATGCAAATAGGGCAAACAACGCCGTCAGATTCAGCACGATTGCCCTCTCCAGAATCTTCTCCATTTAACGAAACTCCCTCTCCCCCAACTTGCCCCATCTCATCTACCTCCTCTCCGCCCCTAACACCCGAAACTCGACGCGAACTAGGATCATTACCTGGAACCCCAAACGAGTTTAAATTCCGAAGATCCTCCGTATATTCCGCGTCTATCTCGTATATTGGGTCATCGTACTCACCATCTCCGTCTTCTTCTCCACCGGAATGAGTTTCGGAACCGGAGCTGTTTCCTCGTTCGCTTCGTAAGAATTCATCGACTACGTACTCAAGTTCTTCTTCGTAGTCGCCTTCAATATACGGTTCGTCGTCGTCTACAATGTAGGGCTCCGTCATCGAAGCTCCGCAGAGTTGAAGCGGTGGTCTAAACGGGAGGTTTTTCGCGAGGGAAGGTGAATAATAGCTCTGGGCAACTTATACCGAAGAGAAGCATCTCTTATAGCCGTTGGATTAAGAAACGTTCAATAGATTGTGTAAAGCTATGTCGCAGTCTTTTATTGAAATGTTGACCGTTGGATGAAGCAAATCGAGATTCGTTATGTAAGAGCCGTAGTACCCAATGTGAGACGGTGGATGCTGGATGACGCGCGGAGATGTGTTTCATAACAGAAGGTAAATTAAGGGCACGCCACGAAGCATCACATACTCAAAAGTTGCGAGGGTGTATTGTAATTTGTAAGACTTGCTTAACCTTTAAGGTTTCACATAAAGTAAGTTGAGATCTTATTAACTATATTA
>JANIJF010000210.1:79364837-79378405 GCA_024520955.1 Erythroxylum bequaertii | reverse complement strand
TATATTACTAGAGATCGTATGGAAGTTAGTTGTCTAATTGCGTGAATTATTAGAAATATTGAATAATTAAGCAGATTATTTTGGTATTATAAGTAAGGATAGTAATAATAGATTCGGTGGAGTCATGGTCCGATTCGACTTAAAAAATAATTAAAATTAGTAATGACAAAAATAACTCAATCAAATTTGACCCAATTTGGACCAATCCAAAGTCAATAAACTCGACTCTAATTGATCCGTGTTCAGACTCAAGTTATCTAACCCAACTTCAAGCTCAAAGCCCATACTTTTCATATAAAATAAATCGCTTAAGTAAAATAACATCGTTTTTAATTTTTAAAATTTAAAAATAAATTTAATTAGACTCAATCGAGTTTCAGATTGCCCAAGTTTAATTGGACTCAAGCTCAAACTTAGTGCCTTAAACATAATCAAACTTTAAGTCAAGCCCGAATCCAAAAATAGAATTTTAATTCGAGTTCTAGCTTAAACAAACCCTAACTTGACAGGTTTAACCCATTGTCAATCCTAATTTGAACTAGAGTAAGTTGCTCGAATGACATCATTTTGAATGAGTATTCATGTCATTAGGTCGTTTTGGAATAGGCCTCGAGCTAACTCCTCAAACCCAAGTTTAATTAAATTGAGTTAAATCGAGCTCAATTACTATGCCTCATTAGAAGTAACACAAGGAACTTATTGCTTATAATGAAGTAATATGATTTTAAGCTTTACTAACAATATTAGGTTAAATATATTATCTAATTTGAATTAATTGAATTTAAAGTTCAAATTAAATTTAAAATATGCCTTTCATTCAAGAAACACACTTAATACATTTGTCTTTGCTAAGAACCATGGGATATCAAAGTAATAGGATTCATATGATATGATTAGGGAAGAAAAAAAAAAGTCCAATCTAGCCTGATCTAATCTAAAATTAACATATTCAACGGTCTTCAAGCTAGACTTAGGCTTTAACTACCCAACTCGACCCAACTCAAAATCCAAAAATTTTATATAAATGATAACGTTTTAAAATTTTAGTTAGATCTAATGCTTTGGACTCGAGCTTGAACACAGAATTCTACGCCTAAGCCTGGCATACCATTGTCATCCTTAAATATAACATCTATACCAATCAAAACTACATATTGTTTTAAATTTTTTTAACGATAAAATAATTTCTGTTTCATATATAATTATATATTATTTAATAATTTTATTTATTAAAATTAATATAAATTATTTTATTTTTAGATATAATAACTATTTTAAAAAGTATTTTTATGTTTGAAAATATTTAAAACATAAATTTTCAAATTTTGCCCTTTAAATTTTCTTAGTTTACGAACTTAACTCGATAATTTCTGTGTAAAGTCAATATAACCCCAAAATTTTTCCGTACAACAGAAATAGTTCAAGATGATTTTGTACCTTTTTGGCCTCGATAACGTACGGTACCCAAAGTTCCATAACCATAGATTAAAGTTAAACATCTTTTTAGTCAGAACATAAACAAATGTATAACTTTGATGTCACCTGAACTAGCATTTAGATGTCTCTCTTGTCGTTTCTGAGTCGGGAGCTTTGTTTTGCCATAATTTGAACTGAGCTTCAATGGAGGAATGATGGATCTGATCATCTAAACATCACGTACGATAGTTCCTGTTCGACCCCTTTTGGCTCAATCACTTGAAACTGAAAAAACAAGGATAAAAGAATAGAGTGAAAACAGTTTCAAGCAGTCAGATCATTCGGACAAAGAGTGCATGTGTTCAAGAAAACTGACCAAGCATCATTTGTGCCCGAAGCATGAAACAATCCAGTGTATCTGGTAAACAATCAAGCAACAAGACCAAGTATGGTTGGTATTAACCGTTCTAAGTTCCGATTTAAAGGTAATGCGAGTACTAATCCCAAGCACTTACCAAGTTACTTTCAGGGGCTTTCCAATAGAATCCTTGGATTGCAATCACAGCTAAGTTTGAAGTTACAACAATAAAAATACTCAAAGCATGCACTCCCATCCATTCCAACACATATGTCAACCGCCTGTAACCATATACATCTACCTGTAATAGACACAATTTGAAACACGTATGTCAAACCAACAATGGTGTTCAATGCAGATCAATCCGAAAAATGAGTTGAGAAAAATCATCCTATGCCTACATAAATCGGATGTTTATTAGACCTTATGAGAAATTTTACATTGTTTGACATGATCATTGAAACTTGGTTGAAATGTAGGCATTTACAGTGATATAACAATCTTCTAAAAGTTCATCCTCATCACCGATTTTCGGGGTTTTATGTCTTTTACTTGAATGATTATAGCAAGGTGGAATCTTTTATCAGTAATAGTCTTCGTAGGTTGATAATCACATACTTCTACCATGGTTATTCGAACTTGGCACTCACCAACAAATACAAGACGCAAAATGTGATTCCTGCTGAAGCAGAAGTGATCAGCATGTAACTGATTGTGTAGAGAGATTTATTTACAGGGATGCCTGAAGAAAACAATTGAAAAGGAGTCAATGATTCACCATATCAAGTGATCTGTAAATAGATATAAACATCAATGCTTCTCATTGGCCAAGAACAAGCATCAAGTTCACACCTATTTTTCAAGAGAATAATCTCATGATTGAATGAAAGATCTCTGTGCAAGCGTATGCAGCTAAGTATTTTATCAATATCCTCCACCAATGACACTTTGATATTAAAAAAAAAATCCCGCATATTCGATAAGGAAAATATAATGAACAGGCATACCTACAAAGAAAAGGATTAGGCCAAGAACAAGTAATGACACTGAGATCAGGGACCAGTTTTGTAAGCGTATCTTATGATCCTGTAAGATTTTGAGCAGCACCAAACAAATTCAGCAATCAATGAATGGGATGGATGATGCTTACAGAATATATTGAAGTAAAAGATCAATGGAACCAAATTTGTAAACAAGGCATTTAAAGAGACTTGCACAAAATCATTCAAATGTCACTCATCAATACAGTTCCTCTACACACGATTCTGGTTATATGATTAACAAAATGCGTAACAAAGATAAAGAGTACTGGGAAGGAAGTGAATGAAGAACATGTCTAACCTGTATGTGAGCAAGAACGTGGCCATATTGGAGCCCAACTATGGAGGTGACTGCAGCTGTTAAGGAGCTGTGAAATGCAAACGAACCATACCATCATTTGAAACATATGAAAACAACTTTGTGGAATCCCATCAATATCAAAACTATGTGGTCTAATAAAATTTTAATTTGGATTGGTAACCATAAATTCCACTTAAACAAAGATGCTTGTGTTTAGATTAAAAAAAAACAAAAAAAGAGAACAGATAAATAGAACTATCAGATTCACCACCTTAATAGGCCTTCAGGATCAAATGGGGCAAGACACCATGGAGGTGAAGTATCTGAAGGACTAGGGGACTTATTGCACTCCTATTAAAAGGATATCGTTACAGATCTATTAAAGGAAATTTGATGAACACAAATACAATGAAAACTGAACTCTTACCTTAAGGTTTTTGTAAACCGGTTTTGCGTATAGGTGATCAATACCAAGAGCGTAGCGATCAATCATACCAGCTGCATTACAGGCAGGTCCAAGATCTCCTCTTATAGAACATTTTATCTGAATCACACAGGCAGTGTAAAATCAAATATCAAGAAAAAGGTTTGGCACTTGACAATAACCTCGTACAAAGAGGAAAGGGAAACCAAAAACTTCCAATCTCATGTCCAGTACATAAAACATTAAAGTAGGGGAAAGTTTTTGCATCCACAACAGCTGGGTTTACAAGAAAAAAGCTTCCAAATATATCTGCTTTGGTCATTAATTATCACATTACTAATTTAGCAACTGAAGCAATTAGATGGTGCACAGTAAACTTGCTTGCAGAGAAAAATAAAAGGCAGACAGAAGCAGATTTTGAGAGCTCGTATTGAGAAAAGTACAAGACACAAGAGCATAACTTTCACTGCTTCGAGACAATAGCTATAGAAGGGTCGTTGTTTAGGGACTCTAATTTAGATAAAGAGATCATAATTGAAATGTATCACCTACTGCTCTCCACATATGTACCAACATATTCAATGGACAGATCAACATTTTTGCCTTCAATGCTATGTTAAACCTCCAGAATGAATAAAAGCATGTCATTGAATAAAAAATAGAAAAAATTTCAAAGAAAAATGAAACCATAAGCAATTTTGCATTCTTCACCTTGTAAGAATAAGTTGAATTTTTTGCAAGCATGTCGATCGGACTGGACACCTCAAACTGCCAATCTGGCACATATATGCCATACAACAAACCCAAGTATATGGCTGACAGTCCAGCTGCAACACACCTGCAAAATGAAACTTTTGTTTGTCAATCAAATAGGCTTGCAATGCCATATTCACTATGAAGATCATATGTCACACACTGTTTAGCCTTACTGATCTTTTAGCATGTGTAAAAGATGAAATAATGACAACAGGCGTACAAAATCAGTTCTTCCTGAAGCATTGACCACATGGCAATATGATTATCAGCATAAAATCAAAATTACTAATCGTACATAAATACTGTTCGGATCTAGATCTGCAAGTGTTAAGTATCCATTCACTGTTTGGAACATGAATTCATTAACATTGTTCAAAAGCTTATAATGTGTAATTGAATGATAACATGTAAAACCAAAACTTATAATGCGCAATGCATTGATAACACGTAAAACCTACCACTGCCAATAGTAGAGCCTGAGGAAAACTGTTTCACTCTTTGTTCGACATGAAAACCAAATTGCACATAAAGCTGCAACAACATACCCAATTGCTATTCTCTGAATGAAAGAAGACAAGCCAAAACCTTCATTTAGTAGTGTATGGAAAACTTATGGCATGGTAGATACACATTATTAGCCGTGCAGAAACATCCAGCAAGTAGTGAGAAAATTCAGTTCTTAACTTACATTACCTGTAAAATGCCTAGCCAACGAATTTTTTTGATGTCAACACCATAGGTCAAGGAATTTATTCCGTGAAAATAGCCACCTGATAATTGATATGGGTCATACGCATGAACCTCAATGACGACATAGGTATATATGATGTTAATAACACCAAAGCAAAAGGTTTGATTGGTAAGTCACCAACATAAGGACCATTAACATAATCAAATCCAGAATTTAACAAATAATGAGCCAGTGATCTCTTTAGGTCTGTCATAATATCTTCAAATTCTTAACGACATATGGTCAAAACGTATATTCTAAATAAGTATCAATATTCTAGTTCTTGCAATTGGTTGCATCAGGTATTCAAGCTCTGTTTACTATAAATCAACAGCAACTAGATCTATGATTAGTAGTTAATTGTTTATCATATTCTAGTTATAAATAAGATCCTATTATGAATTTTCATCTGTGGAATTCAAGTCATGGCAATATACCTTGAAGAAGAACACCTAAGACAAAAAGTTTTACTGCTCTAAGAACTGCCTTCCATGTGGAATTTACCCTGTTCGATACTCTCTGGAAAAATGCATAGAAGAGCAATATTTTCAATTCAGTGCACTATCCACGAAAATCACCACGTCTGATAAACAAAAACAGATATCCTCTAAACCATTGAAAACAAGGTAAGTCAGTGAAGCAATACCTTGTAAGCAAGTGCAACAGAGACTCCAGCTATAAAGAGAAAGAAAGGCATCACAAAATCTGCCAAGTGAAGACCATTCCAAGGAGAATGAGCTATTATTGGAAAAACTGAGCCACCATAATCGACCAACATCATTAACTGAAAACAAAAACAGTGGAGAAAATGTGTAAATTAGTAACCGAAGAACAAAGTATGAACTTTTTACGCTGCATTCAGCTGCTTTAAATTTCCATTATTCACTTGGAAAAGTCTTTAGCTTGCCAATAACTTTCAACAAAAGGCAAACCGGTACTAGAAAACGTTTGATACTTGAACTTGCAAATTAATCAACAACTTGTTCTTTGCAGCCATTTCTCGCATAACAAGCAATAACCCAGAAAGTCAATGAAGTCCAATAAGACAAGAACAATAGTTACATAAACAAGCACAAATCTTTCCATGAAAGAAACAAAAAAGAGTGGTAAAGGAGTGATCTTTTTGAATGATAAGCAAGATATTAACAAATAAGATAGATGAGAAATAGAGACAGAGAGAGGACTGTGAAGCTCACAAAAACACAGAGACCACGAAAGACATCGAGGGAAGCGATACGTGGAAGCTTCTTATTGGGCAGAGGTTGTTCCTCCACATCCAACAGTGGTTGGTACTCTGCCATTTTAATGGCGTAGATAGCAGACAAAGTGAGTGTTGTTCAATACGGAGAAGAAGACGAAAAGGGTATTGGCCAAGTGATGCACGGAAGGCATATAGTTATAAATTCCGTCCTAGAAAGAGTTGTCTTGGTTAAGACAAAGGGCCACGCAGCATCAGTTGACTGGTCACAAACTCACAACATGACAATGAATATATATTAATATATGAGAAAGCCTAGAAGTACCTGCAAGAATGAAAAGGTTCAAACTTTGACTCGAAGTACAAAGTTCTATCAGTTACACAAGAAGAGAAATTCTGTTGACCTAAGTGATGGAATTTTATTTTTTTTAATGTAATAGTTAACTTTTAATTATGATTAACTTATTAATGTCTGTTTATTTTGAATTTATTATTTAATTTTAAATTATTGAAATAAATGATTATTTCCGAAACATAATTTATCTAATTAAAAGTGAACTATTGATATTCAACAATCATATTTTAAAGGGTACAAAGATACAAATACCAATTATAATTTAAATAAATTCTAAAAAAAACTTTAATCTGTAGATTTTTTAAAAAGTTCTTATAATTTTTAATTTTTTGAAAAATTCTTTTTAACCTGCATTAAAAATAACAATAAAATATACATGAATATCATGGGTAAATCAATCAAATATTATTAACACAAACGTTTAACTCTACTCTTAAATCTAACTTGAATTAATTATATTCGAATTAAACTCATAATTGAAAATAACTATAATAAATTATTAATTTAAGTCCAGTTAAATTGATAACTAAATTAGATTGTATCAATAACATTTAATTAATTCAAATATAATATTTACATTTAGTCTATTTCATCATTATATTATACAACAAATGGACTTTTTTAAATTAAAAATTATTAAGAGCTCTTTTAAAAAATTTAAAAGGTAGTATTTTTTTCTAAAATTTTTAAATTAAAACTCAAAACTTCACTTTTTAGACTCTAAAATTTATGCAGAATTCACATAAATAAATAGCTGAAATTTAACATGGTAGAAATAAAAAAATGGACAGAGGATCCGTCCCATTCCACCGCCAATTGGTCCATACAAATAAATTCAGTTCTTTTTGGACATTCAGATAACAAGCATTAATATTTTGTCTAATGCTTTTGTGAACCCTTCACAAATTCATGTACTATGGACACCGACTGAAACTTAAACACCTACTCCAAGCAATAATAATTACTATAGAAACAAAGAACTTTAATGCCATGGCATTCCTGCTGCTCACATTCACAAGAGATTTCATCACTTTGTGATCAGGGATAGCTGGACTAGCATGGTCTGGTCTGATGCCTAATCTCCAATCCCCAATCTCCATTCTTACCTTCCCTCCCCAATCTCCAGAGACACATGAACAAACAATAAGGAAACAAAACAAAGAAGAATGTTCCAAACGCCAGAACAGGTTGCATAATGAATCCCACACAAAACAGCAGAATAAACATCACCACTTAAAGTCATGACTTATGTTGGAAATACCATACAAAGTACTAAATGAGACATCCAAGTATCCAACAGACAGAGAGTAAAAATTAGACTGAGATAAGAGATCTCACAGCTACACAGAGTCCTCGAAGGAAGAGAAACCAACCACCCTGCCTTTAGTCCTTCCGTTGATGTTTGTTCCTTCAAATTCTTCCTCCACGTTAACAACTATGACTCTGTAACTTACCATTATCATCAACCAGAAGGCACTAATGGATGGAAATCGACTGCCTTTCCTACACAGATCATGACCACGTAACCTTATAAATATATGTATGTATGATTCATATTAGACAGACGAGTGAACTAGTGGGGTACGTGATGAAGAGTGATGTGGGGTTGACGATGAAGTATCGGATTCTATTTGTGTAATTAGTAGCAGCTTTGGATTCAAACTCGAGAAAAATTTGAGAAAGTATCTTGGGGTGCCACTCCTTTACAACTGAGTTAATAGGGGTACATCTCATTGCTGATAGAGTAGCAAGAATTTGACTGGTTGGCAAAAATTTTATCCTGTGTTGGTAGAACTACTCTTACACAGTCTTTTCTTTTAGCTGTCCGACACTTCTTAAGATTGAAGGCAATTGTTGTCGATTCATATGGTGGGGTAAAATCAAGGTGAAAAGAGAATCAGCCTAGTGAAATGGGACAACATATGCTAACCTAAAGATAGAGGAAGTTTGAGGCTACGAAAATTGAAAGAATGCAATGAAGCTTTTATTATAAAACTTGCTTGGCAAATTCTAGCTTCGTCAGATGCTGTTCTTAGGCTGAAAATATTACGTGGCAAGTATATGCATAAAGTAAAAGAAATTCCTCATTGTTTGTTACCAAAAAATTGCTCTTTTCCATGGAGGGCCATTTGTAAGATTTGTACTCAAACGGTTTCTAGAATTCGATAGGAGATTGGTGATGGGAAGACAGTGAAATTCTGAGGTGATATTTGGATAAGAGACACAACTCTTTCTACTGTTTATGGGATACACCTGATAAATGAGGACAGAAACTTGATTGTCTTTGAGATAACAAATGAGTTAGGAAATTGGTGGTAGGATTACATATCTTCAAAGTTGCCTCCTTCTTTTTGTGTTAAAATTATAGGTGTGAAGCCACCTTTTTCAAATGATGGCCATGACTAGTATTATTGGGGCTTATTTGATTCAAGGAATTTTTCTGTCAAATTAGCATATGAAGCTATTTGTCTAAATTTCTGACATCCCTCTAATAAGATCTGGAGGTTGGCTTGGCAATTCCCAAGACTTCAACGTATTCAATCTTTTCTTCAATTGGCTCTATAGGGTACGCTCTTAACCAACCTAAAATTATGTAAATTGACATAATGGGAAGCGACTTTACTGTGAAACCTGTTATGGTATGGAGGAATCTTTGGTTCATGTTCTCCGAGACTGCATCGAAGCACGAGTTATTTGGGTACACTTAAATTCTTGGGTTTATTCTCAAGATTTTTTCAACAGTAATTTTACAGACTGGTTGGTTAGAAATCTCTCTAAACAAGAGGGTTCAAATCTTGATGATAATTAGTAGCTTATTTTTGGGGTTACTTGTTGGCTTATTTGGAAGTGGAGGAACATTAGACGCTTAGAGAATAAAAATCTGCAAGGACTAAAAATAGCTTGGGCAGTTGGTGTTCAAAATCTCATCTTAGAAGTGGATAGTTTTTGTGTGATCAAGCTGCTAACTCTGGATAATATCTCAATCAATCAAAGCTGGTCCCTTGTGACTGCTGCTAAAGAATGGCTAAATCGTGACAGGCTAGTGCGAATTGTTCATAGTTATAGGGAAGAAAATTGTGCTACAGATTTGATGACGAATATGGCCATAAATCCCCCTCTTGTATATCATGAGTTTTCTCTCGCTCCTGTTGGTATTTTTTATATTTTAGAGAAGGATATGATTGGAGTTGCCTTCCGTCGATCATGCTCTATGAATTAAGGCTTTTGCCTCTTCTTATATATATTAAAAAGAAGAAGAATGTTCGAAGACTCGTAACACAGAAGATATCAATAAGTTCATCCCAATAGCTTAAGAGTCATACATGTAGCAAATGGTGTCAGTTTATCCATTACCTTTTACAGAACTCTCACTAATATAATGCTTTGTTCACATTTCAACTCATAGATAGAGAGCTGTCTCCACTGAGCCATTAGTGACTCCATTGAACTCTGTAACAAGAGTTTTTAAGAGAAGTATGTACAGAAATGAAGAGACGAAGAAGAATCTCATCTACCCAAATCCATATATAAGAAATACATATTGATTTTATATCGAATCAAATTAGATGAACTAATTAATACTCTTTAGCCATCCCTACACATGACTACATTATGGTTCCCTGCCGCTCTTTTGATTTGAATTGATTAAATTTAGACTTTTAAAATGATTTAAAATTCGATCTAAATTTATACCTCTTTTTGAGTTCCAAGTCAAATTTAAATAAGTAATTTTTTCAAGTTTTAATTAAGATTCAAGGTTAAGTTTCATTGTGTATTTTAATAAATAGTTAGTTTCAAGCTTATGAAACTCGACCTCAATCAAAATCGAACCAAATATTGCACATCCTTCAATTATTAGGATTCGTAATTTAATACCCATTCCTAAAATCATGATGTTCAAATTGAATGAATTTCAAGCCATCTTTGACCAAATGGGTCGCCCAACTCAAATCGATCAGAATGCCAATAAAGCATCATAAGGGGTTATGCTCGGCACAAGACAACTCAAGCGCACCTAACGTTTATCAACTCAGAGTCAACCAATAAAGCATACCATAAGGGGTTATGTTCGGGAAAAGACAACGCAAGGCCACCTAACCTTTATCAACTCAGAGTCAACCAAATAAAGCATCATCAGGGGTTATGTTCGGCACAAGAACAACTCAAGCTCACCTAACCTTTATCAACTGAGAGTCGGGTCAAATATATGCTAACCAAACATGAGCTCCGAGATTAGATCTTTTGTTCCGATTAACTATTTCCTACCATATTATATTAAATCTCATCTAAACATTTATGTAGTATCTACACAAATAGGTAGACAAAATTAAGTAGCACAAAGTTAAAACACCCTTACAGAAACAAGGTGCTCCGTCTGCTCAAGCCAAAGTGTCAATCTGGCATCAGATCCTCTGTGTGCCCGTTTCTCTGTTCGGCTGTTCCAACCTGTTTTTGCCTAAATCGATCTGAACCCAAGTGTCGATTCAAAATGTCCAACCAGTTTGGTTTAACATCTCAAAACAATGTCGTTTAAATCTTCAAGGTTTAGATGCCTTTGCCAACCGTGCATATATTCCCTCCTTTCCAACCATCATTCTCTTCGGAACAAGATCCTCTCTGCCCATAACCCTGTGTCAACCCTATTCCAGACGATCTCATCCACACAAATATGTGAGACCCACAAACATGTGCAGATGGGATCGTTTAGAACATGGTTAGTACAGGGTTACGGGCACAGAAGATTTGATCCCATTCTCGTCAAGCTTTGGGTGCCCGATCAAACATTGCTTTGCAATCATCAAAGGTGACATTTTCAGGCAGCTTCAGTTAAGAAATTGACGAGAAACACACTTGAGAGGAATTTAATGGGAGGAACAAAAACATCAAATCTTCAATTATATGAGTAGAAACAGATTCAGCAAGAATTTTTCATTAAAATCCATAAGAGACTAGACAAAAACAGCATCCTTAATCGCATATCAACAATCCTACTATGAACATTATCACATCATTATTATAATCTTCATCATCAATCACTCAAATGCCCATTGGTTCTCCCTACGAACCTCCTCTTCTTCTTCTGGGGTGAAGTCATTCTTGATGTTGAATGTCTTACGGATCTCTTCAGGAGTCTTCCCTTTGATCATGTCAGCCACAGTCTGGCAGGTCAAATCCAACAACCCCTTGATGTTCAAATAGTTTGCAGCCTGAAGAACATTAAAAACCCTAATCTCTCAACAAGATCACCACCAATAGAACAACATTAAAAAAGCTCCAAAAGAACGTCATCGCAATTTTCCCATCAACCCACCAAAAATCTTTAGCTCAAACCTAATATTTGCACACAACTATGAAATAATCATCAGAACATAACGAACCAAACATCACATATACACCTGCAGAATCAGTATTATCCCCAAACCAATTAAAGTAAATCATTAAATAGAGGAGGAATTTAAGGGAAGGACGCACAAGGATAAGATTGAAGAGCGTACTTTGGTTAATTTTGACAAAATCGGCGTCCCAAGTCTTGAGAGCCTCGTCAAAGGAGGCGGATGCTGACGACGAGGAGTCCTTCTCCTTGTCCTTCTCGACTGCGGCGTAAACGTGCTTTTTGCAGTACTCTATGACCCTAGCGAGGATCGCTCCGATGACATTGGGCAAAGGGATCTCGGTGTCAACGCAGCCGCCATCGATCATGTGCTTGATCATCTATGACGCCACGACAGCTGACTGCTCGATCTTGAAGGTCTCTCCGCCTGACGACTTGAGGATGATTTTCTCAGAGTCCGACATCGTGTCTCTGATTAGAAATCCTAAACCTTAGATCGTTTAGATTGTTGTGTGATTAAAGGGGTTGAGTAGGTGACACATTGTTTTAATGGGGGTTAGATTATCGAGTAATAAATCATTAAAAGATGACAAAAATGAACACTAAAGAGCAATAGGCAGAGGAAGAAACCAATTTTGGGTGGGAAGAATGCAGAGGGAGAAACGCGGCAAAAGATCAAAATGTTTTAATTAAACAAAAGGTAAACATCTTTTGCGACATTTTATTCATCAAAACGTCGCAATTTTTATTTTGTGACTTTTTATCAATAAAACGTCATAAAAAGTGATCTGTGACGTTTTTATAAAACGTCATAAAAAATTTAAACTTTTCGTGATGTTTTTTAAACGTCACGAAAAGTCGTCATAATCTGATAAAACATCGCAAATTACCTTTTTTTTAGTGATAGTCCAGTGACAGTCACTCCTCCTGAAATGTTCGAATCTTTAAGTCACTTTAAAGAACCAAGAAAAGGGTATTCCCCACCTTGTCTCTTGGATGTGTTATTGCTCACAAACATAGCAACCTTTTCTATTATAGCCTGTTTGGTAGAATGGAATATCCATTCTAAGGATAAGACATTCCAGCATCCTAACAAGTGCTTGATTTTTTATTGCATTCATGATAATGTATTTTTTGTTGCATTGATGATAATGTATTTTTTGTTGCATTGATGATAAATATTGTATTCCATGATACTTAAAGAACGTTAGATTTTTTTTTTTGCAGTCATGGCTCATTTCAGTTTGAGTCTACGTAGAAATGCAGAAAGAACAAAAAGGATTGTGGTTGTCTTGACTATATGGTTGTAGTTGTTTAATGTTGTTAGTTCGCTATTCATTTTGTTGGCATTGGAGGCTTCTTAAATAGTTATAGGCCAAGGATTAGACGATATTTTCAAAAATTTTATGCAAAACGAGATTATGTGAGGCTAATTGTGCATGACAATGAGGAGTCATGTATTTCAATGGTTAGGATGAATAGGCAAGCTTTTTTAAAACTTTGTGAAATGCTAGAAAGTATAGGAGGATTGAAGTCAACAAAAAACATGCTTATTGATGAACAGGTAGCAATTTTCTTACACATTATTGCTCATCATGTTAAAAATCGAGTTATTAGGAGAAATTTTAGAAGGTCGGGTGAGACAATTAGTCGGTGTT
>JANIJF010000210.1:79313531-79327157 GCA_024520955.1 Erythroxylum bequaertii | reverse complement strand
AGGTTTCACAAGATGAAGAGCATTTAATGCAATTGGGTAGGTCTTGGATTACCAAATGACCAACTTTTTCCTATTTATTAATTATATTATTATTTTAATTTCAACCCGATTAAATTTAATATCATCTAAACCTTATCAAGTCGAACTTTAGTGGATAAAAAGAAAATAAGAGTGACAATGAGTTAGATTGAGTTTACATTTAGACTCGAAATTTAATATCTAATCTAGGCCCAACCTAAAGTTTAATCTAAATCGCGTTCAAGTTAAAAATCTCAAACTTACCCCAAAATTTTATGTTCAAACTCAAATCCGACTTGACTATTATCGCTTGTATCTTTTTTAATAAATCAAATACTAAAAGTAAGGGCTTTAATTTTTTATTGTTAAAATATATAGAATATTTTTATTTTGAATATTTTTTACTTCCAATAAAATATTAATTTAATTAATAATTTAATTTAATTAATATTTATAAATTAAACCTATCTTTATTTCAACTCAATTTGCTACATCAAGTGTCTTATAGTGGGGGACAAGTGGAGACCAAATCTTCTGTCCAGTTTTACTCTGTCTTATTCTGTCTCATGAAATCTCAGTCGTTTATTTCGTGGACCCCACGTGGGCTCCGCATGGGACCCACATAAATAAACGGCTAAGATTTATTGGATACAATAAGACATCATAATATTGGACAGGAGATCTGAACTAAGACAAATGAGGGACAAGTGTCTCGTCTCCAACATAATGACTGCTAAGTGGTAGGGTAAGACTTAGTCAACAATATTGTCCTAAACATACTATTATTGGCCACTTAATGCAACAAAAAAATATGTATTTTTTATTCCTAAACTTATATTTTTCAAAGTGCATACAAATAATTTCCTTAAAGTTTTTTTCTTTTTTCCACAAAAAAGCCTAAGATTGTAAATTAGGAAAAAAAACAATTAGTTAATTAATTTGTTTACAATTGAGAAATGCCAATTTCATATTTTTGGTTAGGTTATACAAATATATTTTTTATGCCTAAACTTATATTTTTTAAAAAGGCCTCCAACTAATTTCATTAAACTATGATTTTTTCCATATTCATTAGACTAATATAAGTCTAATATTTGAACTTTTTAGTTAGACTCAAATTTAATATATTAATTTTAAAAAAATATTAGTTAGTATAATGCTTATTTTATTTTATTTATTTGTTTATACAACTTCTCAGCCAAGTTGAATACTATTAAACTTCTTTAAACTTGTATTTTAGTAAAATATTTGTTACGGGGTGGTCAAATTGGTAGAGTAGGAAGACATGAGATCAAAAAATTATGTGCTTGAATCTTTTACTTATACTCTCTTGATCGAGTCGGTCGTATAAAACTTACCTGCTACAAAATAGATATAATTTACAAAACTATTCTAATTCAAAATATATTTTAGTCTTGGGAAGTGCCCATTTCATGCTTGGGTTAGGTTATGATAATAAAATTTCAATCTACACCCAAAACTTTATCTTCTCCAACCCCACACCTCTCTGCCGTCCTCTTTCCTTTCTCTGCAGAATCTTTACCTCTAAAACCTCTTCAGACAAAGCCAATGGAGAGGCTTTTATATTCTTATTCTCCAACCTCCATGAAACTCCACCTTAAGCCCACCATCACACCACCTCGACTTGCCCGATTTGACTTGCCGAAATTTGGATGTACGCCTCTAACTCGGCCTGAACTCACGCGAGTCAACTCGGTCTGTTGCAAACATAACAACATATCTAGTCTTTCCGGTAAATTGCCAGATTTATTTCATGTGCGGGCTGAGACATCAACTGGGTCGATGCCAAGATGTGAACTTGTCGAACAGATTGCTAGTGAAGCCTCGACGCAGCAAAAGGTATTCATCGTTAGGTTAAAGTTCTAATCTTCTGATGTTCAAGTTTCTATATTATATTTCGGTGACGGGTGTTTAAATATTATTGGATAATATTAATGAATTATGGCGGTTTCATGGTGTTAAACAGTACGATATCAGGAGAGAAAACAATGTCTTTGACTTGTTGGATGCTTGTTTGATAGGGAATTCAGCAAGCACGTCGCCCTTATCAAAACAGGGAGGCAAGCTCTCAATGAATTTTCACATGTAATGTTGGAAGGTGGAAGAGTGAATTAGAGAGGAGAATGTGTCACTCAAATTTTTTGCTTGCTTAAAATGCTTGGTACAAGAGGTATTTATAGGGAGTTTAGGATTACTGTAGAATTACTACTTAAGTGCCAACAACTTTCTACCCTACTAACTTATTAAATGTTCTCTAGAAAAATCTAGTGCTCTAGATATTATCTATTTACAACACTATTCTAGAAATAAATTCTAGCTATACATTGTAATTCTAGAATAAAAAGATGTTTTTCCAGTAGAAACTCTAAAGTTCAAATTATATTTTTAAAACTCTCCCTTAATTTGAAAATTTCTGTTCATCCCAAGTCTTGATCTTAGTTTTTGAAAGTCTTTGAACTTGAGTGCCTTTGTGAAAATATCCGCAACTTGATCTTGTGTCTTCATGTACTAGAACTTCACTTCCTTTCTTGCAATGCACTCCATAATGAATAATCAATTTTGTCTATATGCTTACTTTGATTATGGTATAGTAGAACTTGTTGTCAATGTAAATCTCTGTTGCTTCTTCTAGAATCAAGTGAAGTTCCTTTAATAGTCGCCTTAGCCAAATGACATGACAAGTAGAAGAGGTTGCCACATACTCAGATTCACATGTAGCGTAACAAGTGGTTGCTTTTTTGAATTCCATGAAATTGCACAATTACCCATGTAAAATGTAATATGATAGTACTTTTTATGTCATTAATATCTCCAATAAAGTCGCTATCACAATATCCTATAAGCTTGAAATTATTGGAGGAAGTATAAAATAATCATACTCCAACATACCTTTCAAGTACGGAGTATTCTTTTTGCTGCCTTCATGTGAGTTGTATGAACTTCCATGAAACGGCTCACTATTCCAATTGCGTAAACAATATCGAGCCTCATACATATCAAGTACCTCAAACTTCTCACAAGGCTTTTGAATAAAGTGGGATATTCCTTTTCTCCTTCAAACTTTTATAGTTTCGTCCCATACTCCATGGGCATGTTCACAGGTTGTAATCAAGCATCTTGAACTATTTCAATACTTCTTTCGCATATCCTTCTTGAGAGATAAAAATCCCTTCCTATATTTGCTTCACTTCTAGGCCCAAATGGTAGGACATGAGTCCTATGTCGGTCATCTTGAACTCATGAGACATCTCCTTCTTGAACTCTTCAAGCAATCTTGGATTGTTGTCTGTAAAGATGAGATTGTTCACATAAAGGAAAACTAGCAATATATTTCCATTATCATAGTCTTTCACATAGAGAGCATATTCATTAAGGCAACGAACAAATCCATGTTCTTGAAAGTACTTGTCAATGCAACTATTCCATGCCCTTGTTGCTTACTTTAATCCATATAATGCCTTCTTCAACTTCAAGACTTGGTCTTCATGCCCTTTGACCACATATTCAAGTGGTTGTTCAATGTACACTTTTTCTTCAAGATAACCGTTCAGGAATGCAAACTTCACATATAATTGATAGATCCTTGATTTCATTTGAGCTTTCATTGAGATAAGCAGTCGAATAGTCTCCACGTGAGCAACCGGGGTAAACACCTCTTCTCTACGCCATACATTTGCCTATAGCCTTTTGCAACGAGCCTTGCTTTGTATCTTTCCACATCTCCTTTTGCATTTTTCCTCACCTTGTGAAACCATTTGACTCCTATGGCTTTATGACGAAGATTTGTTAGTTCTTAAGTATCGTTCTTCTCAATTGACTTGATTTCCTTATCCATAGCTTGTTTCCATCTTTTATTTTTTGTGGCTTCTTCAAAGCTTAATGACTCATCGTTGGCAAAGAGGCAATACAAATCAAGAGTTACTTCTTTGGTTTCATCATAAAGATCATCAAGTATCATTCTTCTTGGTCCTTCATTTGAACTTTCACCTTGATTATTGGGAGTGGGTGAATGAGGCGGAGTTACATCTCGTGTTGGTGCCAGGGCTTCTTCTTCCTCAAAGTATGGAATGAAGTCATAGTTGCTTTCTTCTTTTCTTTTCCATTTCCATGCTCCATCTTCGTCAAATTCTACTTTGCGACTCACTATTAACTTGTCATTGCTTGGGTTGTACAACTTATAGCCTTTTGAGTTTGTGTCATACCCAACAGAGACATGTTTGACACTTCTATCATCAAGCTTGCTTCTCTCTTATTGCGGGATGTGCTTGTAAGCAATGCACCCAAACACTCTTAAGTGATTCACGCTAAGCTTGTGTCCATTCCATGCTTTTAGTGGCGTACGATCCTTAATGCTTGATGTTGGTGAGCGATTAGATATGTAAATTACACAAGAGACAGTTTCAACCCAAAACCCCTTAGACATATTCTTAGCCTTCAACATGCTTCAAACCATGTTAAGAATTGTTCCATTCTTCCTCTTCGTGACGCCATTTTGTTGTGATAATCTAGGGGCCTTTAAAGGATGTAGAATTCCATGAACTTCACAAAATTCAAGAAGAAGCAACGGAAATTTATATTGACAACAAGTATGCCCAAGCACTTGCCAAGAATTCGGTGTACCATGATTGAAGTAAGCATACAAACACAAGATATCATTTCATTAGGGAGTGCATTGTAAGAAAGGAAATGACGCTCAAGTACGTGAAGACACAAGATCAAGTTGGGTATATTTTCATAAAGGCACTTAAGTTCAAAGACTTTGAAAGACTAAGATCAAGAATTGGGATGAAGAGGAAAAGTTCAAATTAAGGGAAAGTGTTAAAAATATAATTTGAACTCTAGACTTTTTAAAGTTCTCTTGAAAAATATCTTTTTATTCTAGAATTGCAATGTATGGCTAGGATCTATTTCTAGAATAGTCTTGTGAATAGATAATGCTTAAAGCACTAGATTTTTCTTGAGAGTATTTAATAAGTTAGTAGGGTAGAAAGTTATTGGGCATTTAAGTAGTAGTTTTAGAGTAATCCTAAGCTTCTTCTAAATACCTTTTGTATTAAGCATTTTAAGCAAGCCAAATATTTGAGTAACACATTCTCCTATCGAATTCACTCCTTCACCTTCCAACAAAGTGTTCTTCCACGACCTCTACTTGATTGAAAATCTCTTGCCTTATCTTTGAAATTGTCTTGGCTACCTCTTCCTCTTTCACCTTGGCCACGTCCATGACCTTGTCCACGACCTCGTTGACGATCTCCTCTATCTTTCTTGAAATAGGCCTTGGCTTTGAGAGCTTGCTCCAATGCCTCTCCTCGTCTTCTATTAATCTTATCTTCATGGTCTTGCAAGGATCCCTCTAGTTGCTCAACAGTCATCTCCTCCAAAATTTTCAATTCTTCAATAAAGCACACCACATAGTCGAAATTTGGAGTCTTGAGCAATAATCTGAAATTGATTTAGATTCCTTCATCTTCATTGCTTCAAAATTAATTCTTTGAGATTGAAGCCTTACCTTCTCTACTCCTTGGAAAGACTTTTTCAAGATTTCCCAAGCTTCTTTTGAGATAGTTGCATCAGCCACCTTTGCAAACATTGAATCATCCAAACATTGGTGGATGATGTTGAGGCTTGTTACAGACAAAGCTCCTTCATCTTGTGGCTTCTCATACCCCTTCTTTACTATTGCCCATGCATCAAGTGAGCCTAGCAAGGTTTTCATTCGAGGACACCAATTCTCATAGTTATCCTTTGTAAGACGAGAATATTGAAATGAAACTATATCAAAATTGGTCATTTCTCACTCTTTTTCTCACAACTTACCCTCACTATTTTTGTTTTCAAACACACTAAATTTTTTCTAAACTAACCTGGCTCTAATACCAATTTATTAGAAGGTGGAAGAGTGAATTAGAGAGGAGAATGTGTCACTCAAATTTTTAGCTTGCTTAAAATGCTTGGTACAAGAAGTATTTATAGGGAGCTTAGGATTACTCTAGAACTACTACTTAAATGGCCAACAACTTTCTAACCTACTAACTTATTAAATGCTCTTTAGAAAAATCTAGTCTTCTAGGCATTATCTATTCACAAGATTATTCTAGAAATAAATCCTAACCGTACATTTTAATTCTATAATAAAAAGTTATTTTCAAGAGAACTCTAGAAACTGTAAAGTTCAAATTTTATTTTTAACATGTAAAAGTTAAATTTAGAAAGATGTTTTTAAGAGTCTAAGCATGAGGTAAAAGATTACTCCATGGATTCTTGTTAATTTCCATATGTTAACTATAAGGAATAAGGACTTTGGAAGATCTTATGGAGCCTGTTGGGGAATCTTTGGAAAGCAGCCAAAAGGTATAACTTTTGTTGCACTATTAGGCTGCTGAACAGTGGGTACAGCTAGTCATTGATAATCGCAATGATGGCATCATGTACTTAATCGCAAGATTAGATAGTTAGAATTTAGTTAAGGGTCAAATTTAGATTCTCAGCTCTCCAAGTTGCCGTACATATGATCTTGTATGTGGATTGTCTATTGCTGCAAAAATGTTGATTGGGGAGAGAGGGCAAGAAGGAGATCTACCATCTAAAATTTTCCTGGTTACAAGATGCATCTGATTTTGGACAAATTCGAGGCTAATTGCTTCATGAAAGCTAAGATTCCATGATTTCAGCAAAAAATGGTTCAAAGGCCTGGTGATATTATTGCCTTGAAAGGGAAGTATTGAAACGTATTTTTTCTTTAATGAGTCATGACTTGCCTTTTTGTTTCAAGTTTGTATAATTAAAGGCCTAACCCTCCCACAACTTTTGGCATCCAACACCAATGCAGTTTATCTCAATGGAAGTGAACTAGTTCATGGAATTTGAACTTTTTAGGCCAGGTTTAAAGCAAAATTGAGAATTTTCTGTTTGAGATGGGGGCAGCATGATATACTCAAAAAATGTATAGGCTTATGGATATACTCAAAAAATGTCCAAACATTTGGAGAGCTTAGAGTGTTATATTTCTCGCTTCTTTAGAACTCCTGGTCCCTTCCTTTATCCTACTCATTTAACATTGATTCTTTAATTTTGAAAAACTGATGTGTTTTTTCTCTCAAAAATTGCAGCAGGCAAGAACTGTTGGAGCTTTTGTACTAGTTTCTGCTCTTGTAATGTTCTTGATCCAACCATTTTTTGCATCCCCAGCATGTGCGACCTTTCAATCAGCTGCCAAGACTGGTGGCCATACCGCTGCTGCTGTTGTGGGGACAAAGCTAATGAGGACTGAATTACTAAGTAGTGCTTGGACCGGTTTCTTTGCCGGTTGCTTACACACTCTTTCAGGGCCTGATCACCTTGCTGCTCTGGCTCCTCTTTCAATTGGTCGTTCCCGAATGGAAAGTGCAGCTGTCGGAGCACTATGGGGCTGTGGTCATGATGCTGGTCAGGTCATATTTGGTTTATTATTTTTGTTGTTAAAGGATCGTCTTCACATCGAAGTTATCAGAACTTGGGGTACTAGGGTAGTTGGTATTACTTTACTTGTAATTGGTGCTATGGGAATTAGGGAAGCTTCAGAAGTTCCAACTCCATGTGTTGCTCTAGAAAATGGTGATTGCAATGTCGGTGTCTATGAGGCTCTGGGAAGTCCAACAGTAGGGAAGAAGAAGGTTGGTTTTGCTACTTTTGCCACTGGTATTGTTCATGGATTGCAACCAGATGCATTAATGATGGTTCTGCCTGCACTTGCATTGCCTTCACGGTTGGCTGGTGCTGCATTTCTCATCATGTTCCTACTTGGTACTGTTGTTGCAATGGGGAGCTATACAGTGTTCATAGGCTCATGTAGTGAGGCATTGAAGGATCGTGTACCTAGAATAACAGAGAAACTCACTTGGGCATCTTCCATTGTAGCAATTGCTCTTGGCCTCGCTATTATCATTAGCCAATTTTTCGGATTCAGCTTGTATTGATACTTCTGACCGAGCGTCTTCATCTTTGCCAGCATTGCAATTAGGAAGAGATTTTTAGAAAGGTATATTAAATCTATTTGAAGAAAAAAGAATCTCAGCATCCAATCTTAATGAGGGTTGTAATGTTAATGTCTTTGATTTGCATATTTAAGGTTGCATTCCACTGTACAAACATTCTCTAAGCAGAGAGTTTGTGATCTGCTTGTTACAAATCCAAGTTTGTTATCTGATATACATTCCACTCTTATCAACTCCTTGTGCTATTTGATTAAAGAGCCAGTATATAAATGCTCACTGACGTGGCAGTAAATGGATTGACTTTGTCCATGAAAACTATTGTGATGAAGTTTGGAAATGAAGGAAAACATCATTTGATCATTTGCCACTTTTTGAGTTACTCGTTGCTTGTTATCCTTTAAAAGAATTAAAAGGACTAGTAGGGATGATAACTTTAGCTAGGTTCAGCTTGATTCGAAATCAGTAGACCAAGCATGAGTTGACCGGGTCTAGCTCGGTCCAAATGGCCTAAACTGGTTCCTACTGTTATAGGCAAAACATCTTTTAGCCTCTGGCTGGACTTCAAACTATGTTCAGGTCTAAAGAAAGATCGGATTGGACCATCCCTAAAAGCAAAACATGAGAATCTAATTGGTTGCAACTGAAAAAATTAAGGAAGAAATCCAAACAAAAAGGTCAACAAATAAGCCATAATATACCACAACCACAGCATCATCACATGTTTATACACAATTAAGTGAGACTAGGAAAAACAAAGAATTCCAGTCAAGAACAACCTTTCTGCAACATAAATGAAAGATTTGATCCTTCTCTCTGTAACTTTTCAACAAACAAAGTTAGAAGATCACAGTGCAGTCTCTCGAGGACAAGGATGCAACAAGGTCACTCCTTGTAGATATCATGAAGAACACGCAAGCATCAGCTGCTGTCTTGAGCTGAAATCACCAAAAGGAGTGATCCGGTTTGAAATGAAATGAGAAGCAATTCTTGATCTAAAGATCTACTCTGTAATTCTAAACTTCTGTTAGGAACAACTGAATACAACTGCAGGATAGATGGTTTCGACCGCTAGTATCTCATCTCCTATTTTCATGCCTGTTACTGTTAATCTGCAAGCGATACAAGCACTCACATATTGCTCAAAGTCTAAAATGAAAAGTGTCCCCAAATCTTAATCCGACCTGAATTTCCATTTTTTCTTGTAGAACAAAGGAAAGACACAATGTTACACAGGTGACTGTCCAAAGACCAAACGTCAGAATCTAAATTATCAACATATGCAAGTTTCTTAATTGCAAGTTTCCATGGAAAAGGATGAGGGGCAATTGTTTATACCTGTATAACGTTTACAACTTGCTTGATCATCCAGCCGAGCAAACTTAGGCCGATTGGGATGGAGTAGAATAAAGGGAAGAGTTCGTATTGTGAGAGAATTGAGAGGAAGTTCCTCTATAAGTGGTGTAGGAAAGGAAACAACATAAAACAAGGCCTTACATCTACCAGATTTTCAGTTTTGTTTTCTGCAAGAAGAAATAAGGTTATATACAGAACCTGCAGAATTTAGATGATCACATATAAGAAAGGAGCACACTAGATAAAGTAATCATACATAAGATAGTGGAGACAAGTATCAGTTACCTCACAAGCGAGATAACAAAAAGCCATAAACATCCTATTTCCATAATAGGCCTTGAAAAGCCAATTAGTGCTGTCTTTCACATCTTTGTGGCTACCTTTGCCTAATAAGAAAGAATTGCAGTTGAACACTTGGAGATCTAGCAGATACCTCCACTTCAGGGGTGAAAAATCTGCATTTGACTGTAATAATCTAATCCCGGGAAAAGGACTACCTTTTTCCAAATAAGAACAGAAACAAATTCGAATATCATAAACACTTGCAGGTTTAACCATCTCGACATCATTCATCTCACCCTAAAAAGGAAACTAGTTACGTGCACATCTGCAGCCAGTGGCTAGCAATATCTAGGGCAAGCAGTGACACAAAAACCAAGCTAGGCCTGTTGGGAGATCCAACCAAAGAAGTAAGATATGCATGGAGCTAGCTGCCACTGAAAGTGAGTATGAAATAAATGAGGAATGACTTGCCTGTATACTTGAGAAAGGATTGCTAAGAGACAAGCAGTGCTAATCCTGAAACCAAGAAAAGATATTGAATCACGTAACCAAGTACCACAAGACTGATAACACAAATTTCACAAAGCTAAGAAAAAATATCGAAGGAGGGCATAGGATTCAAGAGAAGGAACCAATTACCTGTCTGTTACCATGTCTAAGACAGCTCCTAAGGTGGAAACTGACCAATAGAGGAAACCATTAGATGCTCAGCGGCATGTGTTTATTAGCTTCAAAGTTTCTGCTGAAAATACGTAACAGTCTGAAGTTTGGGCAATGGTCATTATCCTAAGTCATCTAGAACTGGACGTAGCAACATATTATCATCCTAATGGCTTGCAGTAAGTGAAGATATGAATATGTATTCTGCTGGATGAACTCATAATAAGTGATATTTATTTTGAATAAGGGTCAATTTGTCAAGCAGAAGAGGCATACAAATCAAGACTTAATATGAACTTTTAGAAACTATAATACCTTGATTGAATTTGCGAGCACACCGGCCATCAATTCCATCACAAACAAAACTGCAACTCCAACAACCACACAAGACTATCAAATACAACACTGGATAAGGATCAGGAACAAAGTAAAGCTGAAAGATGTTTATGATGTTACCTGAGAAAATAAAGAAGGCAAAAAAGCTGTTTATTGGAAAAGCAAATCGCAAAAGCAATCACAGCTGGATAAGCAGGTAAAGTCTCGTACATAAAAACAATCACATATCATGGCTATAAACTCTTATGACAATACAAAAATTACAGAGATAAGAGACCATTAATTAGAAACAATATTTTTAAATAAAAAGAGACTAGACCAATGATATTTGGAATGTAGAGGTAGATGGTTAATTTGCTGGCCTGTGGTCTGGACTTGTCACTTGTCAGCCATTGAAGATACTAGCTTCGTCACAGCTGCCAATAATTAAACCCCAGTATGCGATCCACACTTCAAAGACCTGAATTACCAAACAAAGTGCAAAAGAACAAGCATGAAAATAACATACCTTTCTTGCGTTCCTTTCCTTCACCTTACCACCAATGACTAGTCAAATCAACACAGACCACAAAATGTTGCAAAGTTTTGGTCTTTACAGAGAAAACACAGATAAGAAATGAAATGATTCGTTAGGTAGAGGGAAAGAGAGCAGAGAAACCTGAGTAAAGCACCCACCTTTCTGCTTTTTTTTTTCTTATTCTTTTCCCTCGATTCCTTTTCTTCAGTAGAAGTTTCTGCTTTCTGTATTAACTTTTCTTATTCCATTACCAATTCATCTGATTCCTTCAAGTTTACAACGATGAAGACACAAGTTGTTGGACATTGTAAACAACTCATCGTTACAAGTCGATGCATGTGCCAATGAACAGTAAAATCAATGCCTTTATGTGCAAGATGTAAACTTTTGAGCTTCCATTAGTATAAAGCTAATCAAAGAACTACAAATACTTGCTATTAGGAATAAAAATGATCCCTTTGATTGGAATTATTGCAAAAAAAAAAAAAAAACAATAAAGATCAAAGATGTTCACTTTATGAGTAGAAGTGTAATAACACCTTCATGTTCTTGATTTTAAGAGGACCCCTTTAAGAAAAATAAGATAATTTATACTATTCAAGCATATCTATAAAACAATTTTCACCCTTATATTATCACTACTATAATAAATTTAATAAAATAATTACTAAAAACCTCCGAGCAATAATTGGCAAACACTAAATGACAATGTTCTAAAAATTAAATTAGTTCGACCGATTTAACAGTAAAAACTTTAAACAGACCAATTTTTCGATTTGATTTTTAATTTTTCAGTTTGATTTAGTTTATTAATTTTTGTTGTTAAAAATCGATAAATTTGTTAATTAATCGACCAATTTTTGAAAACTAATTAATTTTTAAAACTAAAATAAATCAATTAATTTTTATTTAATAATTTTTTAATTACATTTTAAAATTTTCAATAAGTAAGTACAATTTTTTACAATTATTTTTTCAAAAATTTCATTTTTATTCAATTTTAACCGATTTTATAACGGTCTAATACTAATTAAACCTTAATTCTCTTGTCTTACCGGTTTAATTTTTAGTATGTTTTTTGAAAAGGTTGCTAAATAATAATTACCCAGTTAACTTCTTATGGTAACACTTTCACATACTATAAATTGATGAAAGAAAATATATTTCAAAAAACTTAATTCAAAATTTATATTTATTATTTACAATATGGTATTAAAATTTCTTAAGATTATTTTATTAATTAATTGACTTATTATTATTTAATTGACAAATTTTATATGATTACTTTGATTAATTTCAAAATTTTTATTATAATAATGACCAGATATTAATAAATGATTATTAAAAAAATTAATATTATAAATTCTTGTAACATTAATCTCTTATTTGATTTCTTCAATTACCTCTTTAAAATTAAAAATTTTTATTTAGTGCTTATCCACAAAAGAGCCGTTAATTTATATATATATATATATATAGTCTAAAAAAGGATAAGCACTATGAGCCGTTACCGACTTACCGTCCAAAAAGGAAAAAAACAGGTCGGAACGAAACGGCAGTATCTGGACACGAAACGTCACTTTTTTTTTAATTGTTTTCTGTCTTTAATATCACCGTTGAAAAGCCCGGGAATCTGGTGCTGACGTGTCTATTTGAACGGTCAGCTTCCACGACAGCACTAATTATTTTTGTTTATTAATTAATAATTAATTTTAAAAAGGGCAAAAAGGGTAGGGGCCCACCAACACGACAACGTGTGTGAAAGAGATGGAAACCGTACAGGCGAGGAAATCGGGAGGGCCCACTGTACGAGGTGAGATCTTCTCCTTCTGTCCCTCGGATACAGATTTACTAAAATGCCCTTACCCACCCACCTTGATGTCGGATAATTAATTAATTCTAAATTCAAAAAAGCAAGTTGATATTTCACCGAAATTTTAAAAAATCAATAGACTAACGGTAAATTATTGAATATAAATAAAATTTTGACATATTTTAATTAAAATTTTATAGAAATAACGTATGTTCACTCATAATTTGATTTAATTTAATTTAAAAAATTATTTAATTTCAATAAAAAGTGATAAAAATAAAATAGTTCGAATTTAATATATCTTATTCGAGTTTTATTTTTAATGAATCTAAATTTAAATTAATTTAATTTAATCTGGTCTGAATCAACTTTAAACTTGAACTTAATTCAAATTTGAATTGATTCAATTTCTAAAAAATTGAATAAAGTGAGAAAAGCTCTTCTAATTGCTGCTTTTTTGGTCATGCAAGCAATGAGAGGGGTTGGAATTTAATGAGCCAAAGATAGGATTTTGAATGCTACCTTACTTATGAGCACCGATTGATGGGATAATTGTACGATATGTGATACTGACTATTAACTTGGGCATATGCATTGCATACAAATGCATAAATGAATAATAACAATAGTTGTGACCAGAGTCGCTACTGATA
>JANIJF010000210.1:79219422-79232196 GCA_024520955.1 Erythroxylum bequaertii | reverse complement strand
GAAAAAGTTAAAGGGTTTGTAAGTGATAAGGGTCAAATATTTAAATAACTAGTTCTAGTTATTTGACAATGGTTGACCCAAACTCAATTCTTATTAGTGGACTCTACACTCTGCCCATATTAAAAATTTCTAATATATTAGAGTATCTTATATTGACTAAACATGAAAATGTTAAAGGGTTTATAAGTGGTAAGGGTCAACTATCTAAATAACTAGTTCTAGTTATTTGGACAATAATTGACCTAAGCCCAATTCTTATTAGTGGACTCTACACTTTACTTATATTAAAAATTTAATATAGTATCAGAGCAGGTTTGGTCCGAATTATTGAGGTCAGAAACAAACTTTTCAAAATCAGTTTGTTCTTTACGATTCAATTTCTGCAATTCCTTTTTTTTCGATTTAGTAATTTGTTAAGTTTGAACAGAATACAGTAGGAACATATCCTGGAGCACCTGGAATGCAAGCTGTGGCATTTCAAGTTTCGAGCAATAATGCATTTTTTTATAGAGTCAGAATCTTGAGGTCTCAAGATACACTGCTAGATGAGAAAGGTTCACAATATTACTATCAGTGTTTCATTCAGGGAACTGTATATTTCATATTTGGTAGGGGAAGATAACCTTTTCACGTAAGAAAGTGCTTAACAGGTTTCAATTTTCTTTCCGTTGTCTGTTTGTTTCCCATCAGAACTGTCCTTTATCTGAATTGGGTGAGCTCCATTCAATAGCTAAAGGCTCAAGAGCCATTGCAGCTCATCACAGGGATAAAGATGATGAGACAGGTTTCTCTTTCGTAAGATGTAAAGTCACAGGAAGTGGAAAGAGTGGAAAGATTTTGCTTGGAAGAACTTGGGGAGATTATTCCGGGATATTATATTCTTTCTTTAACTTCAACCAAATTACAGCACCTACAGGTTGGAGTGATTGGAGCATACCCTCCAGGAGGAAGTAAGACTTCTTTTTTTTTAACTCAAACTCTATTGGAACTTGAAAGAGTGAAACTAAAGGAAACCTTATATAAGTGTAGGACTGAAGTTTTTGGTGAGTATCGTTGCACAGGAAGAGGAGCTCACACAAGAGGTCGAGTTTCATGGAGGAAGACATTCACTGATGACGAAATCATGCCTGGGCATGGGGTTCATAGATGGACACCAATGGCTTAGGCTGTAACTTGCCCCATCTATTCTTTTAAACCTTGTCAAATATATATATATATATTTATTTATTTATTTATTCTAGCTAGATCTCCAGGATTTTTTTTAAATTGTAGTTTAAACTAGCCATTAAATCCA
The DNA here is from genome assembly GCA_024520955.1 of Erythroxylum bequaertii. NCBI lineage: Eukaryota > Viridiplantae > Streptophyta > Magnoliopsida > Malpighiales > Erythroxylaceae > Erythroxylum > Erythroxylum bequaertii. The sequence continues at coordinate 79,230,902 of JANIJF010000210.1, read as the reverse complement.
TCTTATTTTCCATTAGTAGCGTGTATTATAACTTTCTCGAATATATAAAATCACTCTTTCGTTGTTTAAGTCTTTATCAGTCGTTAAGTAGTCTCGAATCGTAATTCAAAACAGTCAAGACATCAAATTGAGAATCCGGTTTATATATAACTATTCTATTTCTATGTTCATTCACTTCTGATATGAAATTAATCAGTCAGTCTAAAGAGTACAGAAAAAAAATTGCCAGGTATGATCCTAATCTGCCCGCTTGAAGATCATTTTTACAGGGATCATTTAAGAGAACTAGTTTAAGAACTTGGAAAGAAATTAGTAGAAGTTTGCTTAGTTTGTTGAAAGGAACAGCTCTTCTAGTTACCAGAAATTTAGCTTTTATTGAACACACCTCAGGAGTCTTCTACAAGGGTTAAGTTAAATGTATGCACAAGTTGCCAATTTGGCAGTCAACCATAAAAAGAACTACAAATGAAGGATGCTTATTATTATTATACAACAGAAGCTCCGGGAGACATAGTTTGTCTGCGATTTCGACTAATCGGTAGATGAACATAGACTTCATGAACCTCTGGTTTGTAAACATCTCCTCTATCCCTGTCAATGGCGTAGCACACGTAAACCGTGTCGATCACATTATCCAAAACATGGACGAAGAAGCCTAGGACAATGATCAGCAGCACCCACGCAAATGCAGATATATAGTATGAATCAACACCAAGCTTGCTCACACCTTGCAAAATAGCACAGGCCTGCCATATAAATGCAGAATCAGGAAAAACATCTACTGGAAATATAGTCTTAAGATAGCAACTGACTGAGACGAGCTACAAGCATAACATCGTTACTGCATCACATTGTACTACACATCCATTCTCATTCTTATTGCAACTTAATTGACTTAAAATGAAACACAATTTTTAAGACCTCTCACCAGAATTGCATATACTGCTGAGATAACAAACACAATTCCAGCCAGTAAGCGAGTGGAGACGGTCTCCACGAACACTGCAGATAGGAGATTACGTTTTAAAAGCTCATATGTCATCCTTGCAGAGGTGCAGTAGGCTTCACCAGTTATTGCAGCAAAATTGACCGTGAACTTATTAAGAAAGTCTATAGCTGATAGTAAAGCATTAACACAACATCGCAATATAAGGTTTGCCATGCCAGGAACATCTTCCTGTCTTACACTATCAACAGCAGCACGCACCACACGAACAACACAGATTAGAAGTCCAGATAAACATATGGTGCCAGAGGACGGACCAAAAGCGTTTCTGCAAATAATCAAGCATGTAGCATAAGATGAGAAAACCATTATGATGATCACATTTCTCCAGAAGCAAACTCTTTTAGTAAGTAGGTATCTGGAACAAAGCTATGCTCATATCTATCTGGCTTGACATTACTGCAATTTCAATTCATAAGCAAAGAACTGGATGAACAACAAAAGAGTGCGAACATACGAGAGTCCCATAAACTACAGTTCCTTTCCAAACTTAATATGACTACAATTCAATTCGTCAAAACAACCATGTAAACATACGCTCAGCAAATAAATCTACAAGGATGCACCAGTCACTATCCATTAAATGCATGTGATGATTTTGTAGCAAAAGCATACTGCAAACGACGAAAATAAGCTACATGTACAACAAATAAAAGTCAACAGATATGCTCTATGAACATCTTAATTAAGAACCGGGAAATCATGTACGAAAGGGTATACATTAGTAACAGAGATCTGAATAGTTGTTTGGCCACCGAGTTACATTAACATATCATAATCCCGAATATGAACCATAAAGGAAAATGCCTCAACTACTACTCTTGGTTGGCCAACCTTATATTATGAGTAACAGAGGAATTTACCTCAAAGAACTTCTTATGCTACGCCTAGGAGGTGTATCCTCCTTTGTGAAGTACCACTGAGCAATAGTTGAACTTATAACATAAGCCTGAGTTTCGATTATTACAGTCAAAGACCATAACATTGTAAGAATTGCCAGAGCATAGTATGCAGGCACCCAACTGTCTTGCTTCCAAACACAAGTATACGTGTCTTTGGACTCTTTTGGCACAATTTTGCCATTGAACCTAGCAAACACCAAAAACACGATGATGGGTGCGTAATAGACCACCAGACCAAGTGTCAAAGAAGGCAACACTATGAACAGACCCAAGTTCTTACGCAATGCATCAGAAGCAATCCCAATTATTCTAACAGTCAACTCAATTCGATGCCAGTTAGCTACTATAATCCAAACAATGACCCCAATAATCAAGAACACAAAAACCAGAACCAAAATCCTGTAACCCAAAGGGAAAGCCTCACTGCAGGAAGTGCCAATAGTGCAAGCAACAAACCAGTACACATTAAAAAAGATGGGCATTACAATAAAGAACGGAAGTGAGACGTAGACAATCTGTTTGGTGTAATGCTTGAGCAACAAAAGCAAGAGAAAGCAAATTGGTGCACTCAAAACCAACGTAATCACAAGGGTCCATATCAAAGCTTTCAAAAAATTGGAACTTGATGAGGTTGAAAACCAATACTCCATCTGGGCACTAAACAATCCATCAGAAAACGAGTCCTTGACACATGAAGTAGAATTTTGGTCATATCTATAAGAAGCTAGATTGGAGTAATTGGGGTTTCTATGAATAACCGAGAAAATACCAAACCCAAAGGTGCAAACAACGAAAAGAACAAAAAGGACGAGAAAAGGAAGGTCCTTGAAGGGTCTTGGACCATAATTGTAAGAGATCTGAAGGTACTGAGTAGAATCAGATTCGGGTGGTGGGTTATGGTCAGAGGGTTCATGGATTGGTGAAGATGGTGGAGAAAAGGAAGTTTTTGATAAAAGAGGTTGGGATTGTGAAGAGGAGTCATAAAGAGAAGTGGGTTTGCTTGATTCTTGACTGCTGCCCATCAGAGGCAAAGAAAGGTGCGATCTTTTCAAAACAGTAGATGAGAGTTTTGGATGAGTTTGGAAGTGACTGGTTGTGTTGTTACAGAAAACATGTTTATAACGTTGACTGTAGCTTCAGCTGTCTGTCTTTGGTCGGTTCGGTGACAAAGAAGAAGTAACAATGGTCGAGAGGATGAGAGAGTTGATGTTGATCAGTTGGCGTTAACATGTGTTAGTTGATACGATCGATTCTATAATGGTTTTGTCTAGAAATGTTCAAGTAGTTTACGTTTGTTGAATGATATAATATACAAAACCAGTACCGCCGTTTCATTTGAGCCCTAAAATGGTGAGGGGCGGTTGGTTTAAATTGAGTAAAATATAGGTTAATTCGTTAAAAATTTTAAAAAATAAAAGCTTGATAAATTTTAATAAATTTTAATTAGTTATTTTTAATCACTAAAAAAAGAAATTATATAATTAATTATATTATAATATTATTTTAATTAATTATATTTAATTATAAAAAGATAAGAATAAAAGATGAAGGGAATGTCACTCAAGAATACTTGACATTTCTATGTAATTGAGAAGGAGCAATACTTAAAAGTTAGATATCATAATACTTTAATTTTAGTTTTTATCTTCGTTTTCAATTTGTTTTATCAACATCCTTATCATTCGATTTTCAGTTTACGCAATGCGAGAATAGTTTGAGGCATCGAAAAAACAAACAGAAAATAAAGAACTGAAGGGTTTCGATAGAACAAACAAATATCGAAAGGCTAAGGCTACGTAAACTAATTTAGGAATTTTATTTTTAACAACGACGTCATTTCATTAATCTTTATTTATTGAGTTCATTTTGGTTGACATGTATTAATAGTTAGGGTTTCTAACGTCAAATTAGCATTTTAAAAAAATTAAAAATTTGAACATTTTATTATCACTTTTTGAAGTTCGGCTAAAATTAAAGAAAACTGAAAGTTTGAACATTAAAAATGTTACTTTTAAAGTTCGAGCTAGAATTGAAAAATAAGAAAAGTTTAGGATATTTTTGTAATTAACTAGTGAAAAATTCATTCGATTCAACCCTAAAAGTTTTGAACAGTTTAATTTTATAGTTCAATTTTTAACTTTCTGGTTATATTTACTTTAATAACTCTTATTGTTAAAAATTGATTAATTTATTAATTAATCAGCTAATTTTTATAAATTAATAAAATCTTATAAACTAAAATTAATTAATTATTTTTTATTTAACAATTTCTTTTTAATTAAACTTTAAATTCTTTGATAGATAAGGAAAATCTATTTCAATCACATTTTAAATTTTTTTATTTGATTCAATTTTTTACCAATTTTATGATAGTCTAATATTTGTTAAATCTTTTAAACCTTAAACCTCTTCTGATATAATTTTTAAAACAGATGGTCTTACCCACACTAAAATTTTAAAAATAAATTTATCTTAAATTTACAATTTTTTTCAAATTTTAAATTAGACCAAACCTAACTATAAAAAAACAAGAGCATCAAAATTTCAATTTCTCTTGTCGTAAAGGAAAGTCGGAAACAAGAGTATGATCTCATATTCAACTCAATATCTCAAATTCAAACTAAACTTTGAAAACATCAAATTCGATCAAATTCTATCTTGAATTGTTAAACTTAGATCTAAGTTCGAATCCCTTTTGTTAAAGGATTCATTTATTACGAACTTTAGTTTTTTAAAAAAATTTAAATTGGATCGAGCTTGATTTTTTTAATTTGAAATAGAAGAATATGCAGCAATTACCTTTGGATGTACATTGGATAAATCTCCTGATTGACGCAACAACCTGCACATCACGTCAATCGAGTACTCTACACTAAGCAAGTCCTGTACGACAGATTCGATTGAGAGAGCGTAGGTAGGAGAAATCGAACACAAGACCTTTGAATCCCATGACTCTCTATTCTACCAACTCGACTACCCCCTAACAGCGGATCCAATCCACAAAAATGCCAACTCCTCTTTTGTCATAAGGGAAAGTCAGGAATTGAAAATTAAGAAACAGCAGAGTATTCTTCAAAATTTTTGTCATATCTGGAATTGGTATCAATCATCAGTTAAGATTGGTTTGGGAAACACTGGATAGTAAAAGAGTTGTCATAAGTTTGATGGTTGAAACAACTGGTGGCCTTAAACCATTTTCTGAAGACAATGAGCTAATGCTCCGGAGCAATTACACGACCCTGTAACTTTCTTCTGGAATCTGGACCTGAAGCAGGTTTACATTCTGTAAAACTACAGTTTGTGGTTTCGCTAACCGGTACTACGAAACTGGTTATTCGACTTCAGAATGGCCGATGAAGAAGCTTGGATGTACAAGTATAGAAGTTTCACATCATCTTCATCAATGAGAGAAAATAAGAAAAGGATATCAGCATAGTTAAGATCAAGACTAAGTTGAAATGCCTGCAAAACTAGTTCCTCCTGATTTTATACAAGGCTCAGCAAGCTGATACTAGCAGGAGTTGCTAAATACAAATGAATCGTCCCTACAAAGGGGGTTGTAGTGACGGCCAACTACTTACCAAAAATACAGGTCTCCGGAAAGTTGTAAGGCCGTGTAATGGGCTGTTGCCTGCCCAGTGCCAAAAGATGAACCAAACCAATGCATAGCAATGAGACTAAGGTATCAAAAGCGGATGAATTATCCAAGAAATCTTAACAAACTTGAGAGAAAACTTGTGCTGTTTTTCGCTTAATCAAGTGTTCCTATCCTCCTTGTCGCACTTGCGCTTGGGTATCTCGCAACAGTCTGCAATGAATATCTTCTTTCTAGGTTTTCCACTGTAGGTTCCTGCTCCACCTTCAATGGGCAACCTTGCCGGAGACAGCGTGCTCTGTGTCCAGCCTAATATAACAAAACGTCATGCATCCACATAGTAACAGTGTAATCTGTCAATCGAGAAGAAGTTCAGTGCTTCAGTTTATACAGCATTTTTGTGGAGAAAATCTGTGTCGGGTATAGCAAAAGATCTGTGGTTATTGCATAATAGCTTAATCGAAAGCAAACTCTTCATGAATCTTGCTGGTAAGCTTGATTCAACAAATGCATGGAGAAGCACGTAATTTACAATGGATAAACATATTGTGATCCATTAAAAAATTTGCATCTATTAGTTCATAGACATTACTTGTCGTGGAAAAATATACGGATTAATATTCCTAAGAAAGCTAACGTCCAGTAGATAGATCAGAAATCACTAAGACCCAACAAACATGACTTGAGTACCTAAAGTATATGAAACCTTAGACCCAGAAAGATGCAGTTTGAAGAACCCTCCAGAGTTGAATGTGCAAAGGATGATCACGCCTTCGATAAGTTCGGAAGTGTTCAAAAATCGAACATAAGATTTGAGAGCAATAAACTCACAAACTCACAAAAGAATTGTTTCAATTTCTATTCAAAAGATAAGTGTCTTCCTTACGATGGAAAAAGGGGCCTAGCCGCATAAGATAAATATCTAAATTAATGAAAATAATTAGTTAAGAACATGGTCTAAAGATTAAATAGGAAAATTAATTCAAAGAGCAGTATTTCGGATAATTTTCCTTTGGAACTTGATTCTTTGCTAAATTTATTACCGCGCTTAGTCCACGCTTGCTATAATGGTCCAACTGAGGTAATGGGACACCTCCTCCTCTGGTTCGACGCTCGAACTCTTCATTTGAATCTCCCGAATCAACCCCACCATCAATGCCTTAATTCTCTTAGCATAAGCTTGGGTTATTGGTCCAACTAGCAAATGCAAAGGGTCCTGTTGCCTTATCTTGGCCTTGTTCGTATCATTACTGCTTATAATGCCTAATGAAACAACCATTTGATCAAGAGGCTAGCTCATACGCTTCATAAGACTTTGTTCCACAACCCCATCAAAGAAAAGATTACCAGCTAGCCTTGACAGTCGTGAATAAAAACTGTGAGCTGGTTGAGCGTGCTCCGGAATTCACCATAGAAACAACTCCTGCATAAAAAATGACCAACCTTTATAAATGGTATAGAAAGAATAGCGTCTCCTCAAGAACTGATGAGCAAAAGTGACATGATGTGTGGAGCCGAACGTAAACCAATGAGAAGGAAAAAGTCAAAATTTCAATGTTGAAGCACCTGCATGGGAATGCTTTTTGCTAAAATTTTCATGACGAAATGTGTTTCCTATATGAAATCACTTCCCTTCCCGTCAACATGAACTATGTCACCACCTTGAATCACGCACCCTGATATGATACAATGAAGGGGTGTGACCTTACAGTGGAGGCATTTCCCACTTGAGCCCTTGTCTTCCTCCCCTGAAAGTCAGTACACTACACAAGATGTAATAACAGAAACAGAACAGCCTTAATAGAGTCAAAAATAGTTCTCAATAAAGACAAAGAAAAAGAAAAACGAAGCCCAAGTACATGTGCATAAAGCCCTGAAGTTTTCTGCACACAAAAAGCTCAGGTTTTAGGTTTCAAATTACAAGTAACTGAACCAAATAATTTACGTGTATTAGCAGAGTGAACACAAATGATATTATAGGATATTCAATGTCTAATGATATTCGGAGGATACCACATGGAAAAGGATTATAATGTTCAGTTCTCTATTGGAAAGGCACAGATGGCTAATCCAAACAAGTGGCCTGAAACTAAATTATCTCTCAGTTTATGAATTGCTTGTTGAAGTGGTAGAAATATTTGTATCCTTTGGTTGTGCATGTTAGTTGTACGAATTGGGTAACACATGGAACTCCCTTCACATATATGCTTATTTGGGAAGTGAAAACCAACAATTTATGCATCAATCATATAACTATAATGTTATGACTATTGCCAGAGACAAACACTATTGCACACATGTGTATGTATGGAGGTTTCCAAGAATGAGCACAAAATATCAAACACATACCTTCAGTTCTAGGTACGTCCTGTCTGTATAAACCAATAACAATTCTGCCTGCAAGAGACTCAATGTTTAACGTCAAGGTCACTAGCATATGAAAAAGGAATTAGGATGTAGAGAATGGGATTTGAAATCACTCCGACAGAAGAATCAAGGTTCGGACAGTATTCTACATCTCATCTTTTAGCAAAAAATAGAATAAGAAGATAGACAAAAAGACATGTTGACAAGTGTGAAGTTGAAAAAGATATGCCTAAACGCTATTTTCCAATATCAACATCGAAGTATACTTTATGGGTAATCTCATACACCTTTTTCTGCCCTGGCTTCAACCTAAGCAATAAACAGTAATTTAAATGCTTCACCAAGTACCAAAAGAGGGGCTATCGCTCTGATAAATACACTAAAACAACAAGAACTGAGCTCAAACAAAATGCAAAACTTGTTGAATAACACAACAAATAATGTAGATTTGAAATGACAGAATGAAATAATGATATCAACAAAAGATGTCAGAAAAGTATGCTAAAAAATGAGACGAGAAATTCCAAAATTTTCATTATATCCCGTTGATGCAAAGGCAAAGTGAAGTGGAAGTCGATGAAAAGATATCACAAAAGATATGCAATTAACAAAATAATAAACAGGAGAGACCTCTATAAATGTTGAAGAAAATTTCAAAGTCCGGACACCCTTTAAAACCTACAGTAATTCCCACTTTTTTCAACAAAACTACTGTTCGTGGAATTTCAAAAGTTAAACAGAGCTCGCCACAAAAGGAAGAAGCTCATGACAATCTTGAAAAGGTACCTGCTTTAGAAACACTGCCGTGACATATGTACTTGCTCTGTATCACTAAATGCTCTCAGGGAATCACATACATTGATAGCTCAGAAATTACCCAGTCACCTCCATAATCAATATCAAAGCATCAAATCCTTATCCAATTCACCATCCATCAACATGCAATAACAGTATGCAATCTGTCTCTAGTGTGAGTCTAATGACAACTGAAACATAAATTGGATAAAAGTTTTGGTCATTTGAACAATTATTCCAGTAATTACATATCCGATTTGACCTATGGACAAATATGCAAGCATATGTTTCATGCTTGTTTGAGTAATAGCAATGAGATTACCTGCTATCAAAGACTATTGAAAATTCGTGTGGCTGAAGCTGAAGCTTCTACTTTCCAAAGTAACAGAAAGAAAAGCTTTTCTTCTTGATTCAAGAGGGTTGGTGACGATTAAATATTGTCAAGTCGACCATTACCAATCCCATCACCCGAATTACATGATATAGTACTCCCAATTGGGGAAGCATTTCTGAATCTCCTACATCTAACTCTCCGTAATCCCTCTTCATTTTGCTGATCCAGACGTAAACTCCTTCAAAGTGATCCATAAACAACTAAGCATCCATACTCCAAATGCCAAACAATACAAAGCAAAAGCTAGATCAAGGTGGAATAAAACGGCATTCTACCAATTTCACTGCAACGTACAATCACTCATGATTTCTCAATTCTCAATTATAAAGACCCACATCAAAATCGATGCCATTAATGATCAACCAAATCACAACAACCGAAATCATAAATCAGATCCACATAATACACATCACGCACTAACTTCCATTGATGTTTACAGCATTATCAAACCTGTTTTGGACTGTTGAATAAAAAAAATGAGAAGAATCAAGACGACGGAGTCGAGAAGGAGATGCTTGGGATGAACCCAAACCGGCATCTCTCCACGTATCATCGATGATTGGTCGTTTTCTTCTTACTGGCTGTATTACACCATAAAGATCTCAACCTTCATGAGACCCATTTCCATAGACTCCAAAATCTCAAGAACCCACCTTTCCTCTTCTTAAAAGTTGGACGACGACACTCGCATTGGCATTGGCCTCCAGAACGCGGGAATTACAACGTACAGGGAATTACGTTGAAGACCTCAAGTGCGTGAGTTGGGTTGTGGACAAAATCGTTCAAATAGATCAAGCCCAACTTGTCCTCGCAGGTACACAAATGGGCTTTGACTCTAAGGTCCGAGGTAAGACAATCGAGTTCTTTAAGGACCCTTGTAGGCATTGATTGCCTCCTGTGAACAACAACCGACAACAACCCCAGTAGTTGACGTGGAAGAGGTTCAGCAATACTTTTTTTGTTTTGAAAATGAATAAGGTATTTGATTATCAATTGCTGTTTAGATATTTATTATATATCTCATTATTTACTTTTGATATTTTTTATTATTGAATCTTTAAAGATAATGATTAAAATCTAAATTAAGATGAGGTATAACCAAGTAATAATTCTTATTTTAATTGAATTTTTGGATAGGGGTTTAAGTGACAAAGAAGTCTATCTTTAATGACAGTGTATGTGGATCACGCTGGTAGATTGAAAGATGTTGTGAGATTGCTGCAGATCATGTGATGTGCGTGCGTGACTCCAAGTCTAGACTCCTTCCATGTGTGACTTTGTCTTTGCCAAGTATGGATTGGTCGAAGATGCGTGTCAAATAAGGCCATGGTCTAATTGTTCTGGTGATTGAAATACAGTACATGAAAGCACTAACGCGGGGATCTCTATGTTGATATAATTTCATCTTAGGCTGCAACGGTTGTTAATTATTTCTTTGTAGGTGCGACAACTTGGAATGGTAACGATTGGGTGTTGATTTTCATTGTATAGCTCACGGCTGGGTTGTTCTGCATATTGTATGTGATTTCTACCAAGGTTAACCATGGTATGAGGTCTATTGGATTTTGTATGAAGGCTTGTTTGCGTGGGTTGTCATATTTGATGTCTTCCTAATGCAGCTGTGAGTTAATACTACTATTTGCATGAATCATCCCATAGTGTATGGTGACAACTTTCAGACTTGTTTCAGTGGAGTTGAACCTATTGGGAAGTTATTTTTCTTTTCTTTCTCAAGTGTTTTCGTTTATGTTGAATTTTGTTTAATTACTTGAGTTATTCACTTATTGTTCTTTTGTTAAAAGATTGTTAAGAAAAATTTTCTGTTGACGTTAACACGAGTTAATTGTGTTATTAGGTGTGAATTACTTTCACGGGTAGTACAGACAAGGGATAATGTCAAGAGTTGAGTGGTGTTAGTTCAGTAAAACCTTGTATAAAACTATTGTCATTAGTGAAAGTATTAAACTGGGTGAAGGCCCTGCAGACGTAGTCAAGGTGTGTCAAACTGTGTTACCAAATTTTGGTATTAATTTAAATTTGTAAGTTTAATTTTTTACTTTTGATTGTGCTGGAAACGACTACGACAAAATCTGAAAGTTTGCAAAACCTTTACTACCCCTTCGATTCTTCAATTAGTATCAAAGTAGGTCACCGAATCAGAACTTGGTATATTAAGTCGATGTAGATCCGTGTTTCGCAATAATGGCTATAAGAGAAGGGGCATCTATCATTAGGTTACCGTTGGTTCAAATTGTAACATCTCGTCTCCATATTAAGGGTAAGGATCCAAAATTTCAGTACATGGGAGCTCAAAGAGAGATTAAGGAAATGCATTTTCTTGCTTATGCATCATGTTAGCATATATGCATGTAAATACGGAATGTTTTGTATAAAAAGTGGTACATGCATTCATTGACAACT
>JANIJF010000210.1:78776870-78787739 GCA_024520955.1 Erythroxylum bequaertii | reverse complement strand
CATGCATTATATTTCATTTTATTCATCTTTCAAACAACATTTAATTGTAATATATTATAAACTCTTTCATCCCTCCTAAATAATAATTTTCTAATATTATATCTATTTATATTTCATTTCATTAAAAACCTTACATCCAACTAAATATGACCTAAGTCAATATGCAAAATTATGTGTATAATAACCTATAGATTTATTTCATAAATAAAAAACTTACACATAAGCAAAGTAATTGACATGTTTAATTTCATAATTAACAATTTAACACAAGATCTTTTTAAGTTTAGAAACTCAAACTCAAGATGTCACGAACTAGAGACATGAAAAACTAAATTGTCATTAGAATTTGAGATGGAAATGGACTAACTTAGGGCCAAATTATAGGTGATGTAATTTTTTTCTTGGCTCGAGCCACGTTCAAACAGTCAAATAGTTCAAATCTCAATTGAGTTAAAAAAACGATGTCATTTTAGCATTTCACCCAAACCAATTTGGGTTAATCAATTTATTTATACCAACTAGCTCTCTTAACTCTAAGCCTAACTCAAAGTTTAATATAAACTCTAATTAACTTAGGCTTTCATCTATTAACTCGGGTTGGATTCACAATTTGTCAATCCTAATTAGAATACTTTCTATTCGTATTTAAAAGAAAGCATTAATGATTCTTCTAATTAGAACTTTAAAAATACTCAAAAGTATTGTTCACTACACTAATAGATAAGAGCTGCTTAAGCTTGATCTAATTAGGGGGGTCTAAATCATTGATTATGAAGGAAATACCACTATATGTTTTGCATTAAAACATACACTTTGACTACTCATTGTAAGTGAAACAAAGTAATATACTTTGAGAAAGTTCCCAATTCTTTATAAGGCAGCCATGAAGAAACTTACATGTACAAGATCTCATTTCAGGTAAGATTCACATCATTGAGATTTTGGAGCAAAATCATGGATGGGCATGATGATTTACTCTACTTTAAGTAGAAACAAACTTCATTATATGTTGGCCAATATATATATAGTATATGCATGTTGGATTTTAATGATAATTGCTTGAGATCATTCATTATTGTCCATTATAGCTTACTTTGTAGGAATGGCACGTCTATTTAATTCCTTGACATGCTAATCATATACTCTTTTTGTTGGCAATCAATTAAAACAATTTGTCCTATGGTCCCCTAAAAGTAAAGTGCAAAGACAATATTTAACAGAATTAGTAGTTTAGCATGCCTTGTCTTCGCTCATCAATGGCGGTTCTCAAATATGGCATACCAAAACCATCAATAACTGTTTTTCTGCAAAACCAAACTCCCCAACCTTTGATGCTTTGGTAGGTTCAGGATTTCGTCTTGATGTTGGCATCTGCAAAACCAAAAATTTCGGATTGAATTGGTTTGATTCGGTCCGAACTTAATGAATTACACTTCAATTGATCGAATTTTGATTCTTAAAACTAGCTCAAATCATATTAACAAAACGACGTTGTTTTACCTTTTCGGGTTGCCTCCCGACTCATTGCCAACTCCAATTGTGAAAATAAATTAAGAATAGCATAATTAATTTTGATGCGGAAATCTTCTTTCTTAGACTTTTTGCACAGGGAATGTAAATGGGAGTACTATAAGTGGCATCTCTATGTTAAAAGTTATGATAATGGCAAGCGTATATAATTAGCATGTCAAGGAATTAAATCATTGTAATGGTACAAACTCACACTGATATTAGAACAACAATTGTAATATATATGGTCTAATGAGAGATGTAATATATATAATCTAATCTTTTTAGATTGATCGGGTTCGAACAATCTTTTAAATCTAAATTAATAATATTTTAAAAATTAGATTGGAAATCGACGAGACAAGAAATTTAAGGTTTAAAAGGTTCAACCGATATTAGATTGCCATCAAATCAGTTAAAGATTGAATAAAATTAAATAATTTGAAATACGAATAAAAGAGATTGTCCTTGGCTATCGAAAAATTTGAAGTTTAAATAAAAATTGTTAAATAAAAAACAATTTATTTGCTTTAATTTATAAGAACTTATTAAGTTAAAAAAATTGACCAGTTAATTAATAAATTGATTGATTTTTAACAATAAGAGTCATTAAAGTAAATCGAACAAAAAAATTGGACGATTCAAAATTCTTAAGAATAAACTGGTCTAACCGGTTGAAGTTTTTAATCATTGTAAATTAGTGAATTTGTTCCGAAGCTTAATTAACTTAGACATGATCCGTTCACTTCGAATTAAGTCAAACCAAATTGTTTTTTTTTTATATCCAACAAATATGTTGCCCTAATAATGAGATGAAATACAATCAATAATCTCTCTATTTGACTAGCTTGTTCAAATTAAAGGTTGGCTTTATAATTTCTCCACTGAAATAGACAGACATGAGTGTGCTGTGATACGCTTTTCTCTGGATGCTATTATTACCAATAAATATTGCTTCCTTGAATACATGTTCCTGAGTACTAATCATATCCTCAAGCTATTGAAACTCAAAATTCATATTACTTTTATTTTCTTCCTTTAGACACTAACTACTTATTATTATCATATTATAAATTAATTGTATTTCATTCTAGAAACGATTGAAGCTGAAAGATTTGTCAGTCCTAAATTAAAGATAATATTATAAATAATTTGCACAAAAATTAAATATATAAACTTTTTACAACGACATTTTATAAAATTTTTAATAAAAAAAGTGAGGACAGGCCCACCGGTGGCCCATCTGATCAGAGACTGGTCAACCCGTAACGAGCTAAACTACGAACCATCTAATGAGAGGCCGGGCTGGGCCGAGTGAGGAGTAGCCCGGACCGGCCCAGTCCTTTCACATCCTAAATCGAAAATGTCCTATGTTGTTTCTTTAAATTAACAAGAAAAACAAGCATGAAATCGAAGTGTGCGGAATATCCTCGGGTTTTGAAAGAAGAGGCAATGAGCATGTGAACAAAAGCTGCTTTTTCTCTTCTAAAACATTGTGAAAGTCACCACGCTTGCAATCATGTGGTCTACTTTGTTACAATGCTTCACTCTTTGCCCCCCTATGTGCCTTGTTCCCCTACAAGTATTTTTGTTTAAGGCCTTCTTGTTGGCTTCCATTTACCTCCTAGTCCCCAACTAGTAAATTTAACATTGGTTCTTAAAGTTTTAGGTTTTTTTTCTTCAGACCTTTTCCAAAATTATATATATATATTTTAAATTAGAACCAATTTGAATTAGGTTGGATGAATTTAAAGTTTAGGTTATTTAGAAACAACCCTTTTATTAATTAGAGATAAGATCGTATATTATTGGATATTTCTAGATTTCATGTGTCAGCGAAATTTTTACGAAATTGTTATTGTTTTGTTGAATTAAAAGTTTGATCTTAAATCTAAATTTTTTTAAATTTAGGGATGAGTTTGTGATTAATTCTAATTTTATAAATTTATTTTGAAAAAGTCAACTCTATGCGAATTTGGATATTTGCCTCTTACATGAGTTGTTTTTTAAGGAATAATAATTATTAGTGGCTAAATTGAAATTAAGGGGATTGATAAAGGCTAAATTAGGAAGAGGAAACTAGAAAGCATTGGGAATGTATCAACTCGGGAAGCGGTTAGACCCGCTCGTGTGGACAAAGCACAATTCACGCTCTCCCTATATTATTATTGTTAACCAAACCAAAAGGCAATAATTAATTAGTTAATTAGTTTACAATTAATTATTAAATGTTAATTAAATAAAACTATTGTTTTTAATTACACAAAAGGGCCTCAAAAATCATGGAATTTTGTCGAATGCCCTTGAACTCTTTTGTGAATTAATAAGGTAAATTAGAATGAAACGCTTAAGATTTTATATTTTTTCATTTTATTTTTATATTTAAAATGTATTACTTATTTTATATGATTTAATCATCACACAACTTTTTATTATATTATGTTAGTTTTTTATTTAAAATAACGTAATTAATATTCTCTAAATTTTAATACAATACTGTTTTAAATTTATAAACAAACAGAAAATTAAAATAACACAATATAATAACATATATAATAGGTAAATAATATTATTAGAAGGTATATAAAAAAATTTAAAATAAAAAGAAAATTAAATTATATGAGACAGATAGACTAAATTTATAATTAAACCTGTAATTTTCTTTTTTAAAAAATATTTACCCTCTTCCCCAAAACCTGTCATCCATCAACATTAAATCCCACCTCTTGTCTTACATATATATAGATGCTTCTCTCCATCAGTCTTCCATTTTCAATCAGATAACCAAAACCCTTCTTTTGTTTCATAGATAGGACAAGCTCTGCAAGATCAGCGTTGAAGAATAAGTAGTGAGAAAGAGCTGAGAATGGCGGCTTCTGATAAGGGGGTGGAGACAGTGGTGCTAGGGAATTATGTAGAAATGGAAACTGAAGGGAAGTCTCGAGACGTCAAAACAAAGCTCTCCAAGATGTTGTGGCATGGAGGTTCTGCTTATGATGCCTGGTTTAGCTGTGCTTCGAACCAGGTTTCTTATCAATATTCTTCATTATATACTTTATCTAGCTTCTTCATTTAGTTCTAGTTTTAGTTTCAGTGCTAATGAGTTTTGGTTTCTTCTTGTATTGTATCATCAGGTGGCTCAGGTTTTGCTTACCTTACCATACTCATTTTCACAACTAGGGATGTTCTCAGGAATAATGTTTCAGCTCTTCTACGGGTTGATGGGAAGCTGGACAGCTTATTTGATTAGTATACTATATGTCGAGTACAGAACCAGAAGGGAAAGAGAAAAGTTTGAGTTCAGGAACCATGTAATCCAGGTAAATTCTGTACAAAATCTTCTGATATTGTTCATAACATAACATGGGTTTTACTAACTTTTTAAATTTTTGTGTGTGTTTTTAAACAAATAGTGGTTTGAAGTTCTTGATGGTCTCCTTGGAAAACACTGGAGGAACGTCGGTTTGGCATTTAACTGCACTTTTCTTCTGTTTGGATCTGTCATTCAACTCATAGCTTGTGCAAGGTACCTAATTACCTTTGAATTTTCAATATAAAACTAGGGTTAAGTGATTTTCTTTTCCACACAATTCTCCACATTACTTTGGTTTTCTTGTCTTGCAGTAACATATACTACATAAATGATAATCTGGACAAGAGAACATGGACGTACATTTTTGGGGCATGTTGTGCCACTACAGTGTTTATTCCTTCATTTCGAAACTACAGAATCTGGTCTTTTCTTGGCCTTGTCATGACTACTTACACTGCTTGGTATCTTACCATTGCTTCACTCCTCCATGGCCAAGTAAGTAAAATTTCTAATTTCTTATGTTTATAAGTTAATATTAGTTCATTATAATACATGTTGATGCATTCTCTAATCTCTATAATGCATTATTATAAGGTTGAAGGAGTGAAGCATTCGGGTCCAGCAAAAATTGTGCTATACTTCACTGGTGCTACAAACATTCTCTACACATTTGGGGGACATGCTGTTACCGTGTAAGCCAACCTTTACATTCAGATTTGTTTACGATATTTTATAGATCAGGATCAATTACAAAGAATCTTTGAAACAATATCGGTATTCATTAATTACCAGTCACTTTCAATGCTATAATTTGCTTCATCATGACTAAAAAGCAAAAGGTATTCGTGAAAGAGACCAAACTTCCACTTGAGTAGACATAATCCGACCATAGTGATCTAACTACCAAACTTTGTCTATATATATCTAGTATTATGCATGTATAAATCTGTTCTTGGGTTATTTGTAGTTTTGTGCTAAGCTCACAAAAAGTGACAATTCTTTGGCGTGGGAGGCAAAAAAGTGGTGTGTCTCCTTGGAAACCTTCCTCTTCCTTTTCAACGTAGAAAGACAATCATCTTTTATATTCTACACTTTTGCTTTTATCAAGTTACTTTCTTGTCTTATATATCTTGGTTTCAAAAGGGTTTGTCCTATGACCCGACCAATTCAACTCACTTACGTGCGACTCAAATCTAATCCGGTCAAATAAATAGTTTATTATGATTTTTAAGTTCTTAAATTTATAAATTAAAATATTTTATTTTTATTAATTATATCAAAATAATCGTTTTTTTTGTAGAATTAGTTTAAATCAGTTTAACACTTTTAAATTAGTTGGATTGAGTTGGTCAACTAAAACCTATTAAAATTAGCAATACCAATATGCTTTTTGATTCCACATTCTAGTTTATTTTAATTAATTTGATTATTTTGAGATAAAAATGATTAATTTGAAGTTTGAAAAATCAGGGAAATCATGCATGCAATGTGGAAGCCACAGAAGTTCAAGGCCATATACTTATTGGCTACTATCTATTGCCTCACACTCACACTTCCGTCAGCAATAGCAGTCTATTGGGCATTTGGGGACTTGCTCCTTGACCACTCCAATGCATTCTCTCTTCTTCCTAAATCTCACTTCAGAGACATTGCTGTTATTCTAATGCTCATTCATCAGGCATGTACTCTACCCTCAAACAAATATACATTTCTTGTGTTTCATGCATGTCCAACGAATGGCTTGATGGGTTCTTTTTTTATTTTTTACTTCCAAAATTGCAGTTCATAACATTTGGGTTCGCCTCCACTCCTTTGTACTTTGTTTGGGAGAAAGCAATAGGCATGCATGAATGCAAGAGCTTGTGTAAGAGAGCTGCTGCGAGGTTGCCTGTCGTTATTCCTATCTGGTTTTTGGCTATCATCTTCCCATTTTTTGGGCCAATTAACTCCACCGTTGGATCACTCCTTGTCAGCTTTACAGTCTACATCATCCCTGCACTTGCTCACATGTTCACCTTCAGGTCAGCATCTGCAAGAGAGGTACGCGAAGACTAAAACGATATCGTTTTATCAAATTGGATTTAAATTGTGGTTTGTTAAGTGATGAAAATCGTTGTGATGGTGCAGAATGCGGTGGAGCCACCTTCCAAGTATTTTGGAAGATGGGTAGGGTCGTACGTGATCAATGTGTTCGTGGTGGTTTGGGTTCTGATTGTCGGGTTCGGGTTTGGTGGGTGGGCTAGTATGATCAACTTTGTACACCAGATAGACACGTTTGGTCTCTTTGCCAAGTGCTACCAGTGCCCACCTCCCACCGTGCCACCAACACCGATGATACCACATCCTAATGCCACGGCGGCTCTTCCTCTCTACCACCTTCATCACAACCACACTCGCAGCCCTTGATTTGGCCACATCAGAAACTTCTAACTACAACAACTTGCTCGAGTCCTCCTGATCAACACATTCACTGTGATCGGTTTCTTTATTTATTAGATTCGACGAGGAAACGAGAAGTGTTTGCATTGAAATTTTTGGAAGCATTTGAAGTTTTAAGCTATTCTGCATGCCAATGTGCCTCACTCTTCTTCAAGTTTCAACCGTACTATCTCATCAAACATCCTTTAAGGACAAAGAAGGCAAAAATATCCGGTCCGATTCAATCAAAAACTTAAAATTTTACATAAAAAATATATATATATTGATAAAATGATGTTTTTTTATCTTTAATAAAAAGAATAAATTTGATCATACCCGATCGAGCTTCAATTTATTCAAGTCTGATTAGACTCGGGTTTTCAAGCCTGAAGCCTTGGACTCAACCCAAAAAATAAAATTTTGGATTAAACTTGGGCTTAATAAACTCAACTTAGCCTGATTATACTAATTATCAACTCTAATTAAGGATCCCCTAAAGTTAATCAAACAAGTCAAAATTAAAATGTCGCAACCTTAAATCGAAAGACAAGTAAGGAAGGCAACACACTCCAAACCAAGTTTTATTTCAGTCCATGTCCAACTTGATTTTTGTCAAACAAGAGTTCAAAGCGATGTCATTTCGTTTCAGTTGAGTCGGCTCCTGTGGAATTTGAGCACCTCACAAAGCTTGATTAACTCTTATCGTTTTATATCAATTGAGTCGGCTCTCTTCACCTTGATCACAACACAAATCTCGGTTAACTCTTATTAGGTTGAGTTCAAATCCTAGATTCAATATTATAGTGTCTTATTGTGGTCAAGAAATCTCAGCATTTATTTATGTAAGTCTCGCGAAATAAATGACTAAAATTTCATAAAATAGAATAAGACAAAGTAATATTGGGCAGAGAATCTGGACCCTACTAAATTGGCCTAACTCAAAGTCAACGAAGTAGACTTAAGTTAACAGGCTTTCCACAATAGTTGAGTCTAGAGTCTGCTCAAGTCGAACTGGAGTCATTGTCATTCTAATTGGCAATACTAGACAGGGTCACATAAATTATGAAAACGACATATCTTGCAAATAAGATAAGTATAAGACAACATGAGATAGTAATATATTTAACTCCATACTTGGCTTTACTACTCATCAAAAGCCAACCACAGAGAGAAGTAACTATAATAACTCCATCTTGATTTGGCTCGATTTTAATCTGAGTTGATCAAGCTATGAGTTAAGGTCCGACTAAATACGTACTGGCCTAAGTTAAATTTGAAACTCCTAAAAAAGATGTGAAGTTATTATGGTTCCTTCTCTCTCCGTAGTTGGCTTTTGATGAGCAGTAAAGTCAAGTATCTCAACCCGCTCCGTGGCTCTACCATGGCTTGAATGTTATTTTAAAAACAATGTCATTTTTTATATTTTTCTTTAAACAAAATATATGGTGAGTCGGGGTAGGGTAGGGTACGTTGTTTTTTACATTTTCTTATAAAAATATGTATGATGGGCCGAGACCGGTTATTCCTAACCTTTTCTACCTGACGTTAATGTAAGATCTTTTAATCATGATATTTTTTTTTTTGTAATAACATATTTTAAAGTGTAAAATTTTTTGAAAAATTTTCAATTTAATGTTCATATTTTTAAAATTTTTAATTATGTGACTAATCCTTTATAACCTTAATAATTCAATTCAAAATATTAATTTTGTTAATCTTTTACCAAATTGACTAATAGATTTTTTTTTATATAAGTTGAGTATTTTACTTTGTGTAGATAATTAGTTGACAATTTAATTAAAAATTTTAAAAATTTGAACACTAAATTAAAAAAGTCTTAAAAGATTAAACAATTTAAAATCTTTTATTTATTTGTTCCGATAAAATATCGTACTAGCTCAAGTTTTATAAATTTTAATATCATTTGTTAGTCTAAACAATGGCGTAGAATTGTTAAGTTTTGATATAATTGTAAATTTCTAATTTAAGGGCGGTTGGTTCTTATGGGAGAATGATAATAAGAATGAAAATAAATGTAGTAAAGAATGAAAAAGGATATTATTATTATAATTATGATGGTTGATTAAGAGAAAGGAATGATTACCATTACTATTATTATTGATAGTGCTTGATTTGTAAAAAAATTTAAGAAATAAAAATGTATTATATTTTAATTCATTAATTAATTATACTGGAGGATTCCCCAAAAGTGGGATATCAAACTATTACTGCTATAATGATAATCAACAATCAACCATTCATTTTTCATTCTTTATCCATTAACCCCTTCTCAAACTCATCAACCAAGCACTCCTTTACTTCAAAGTTTAGTTACATCTCAAATTGGATTGGTATAAATTAAAATTTTTATGATATATTTTAATTTAATCATTGAGTATAATTTATTTTTTTCAATTTAATGCTTAAAAAATCCTTATTTTCGTGTAATATTATTAAATTATCATAAAATTCCTTTTTATCTATTTCTATTACAATAATAAAATATTATAATTATTAAAATTTAATATATTATTATTTAAAGGTGGTGTATTAAAATGCAACAAAATAAAAATAAAAAATCAAAGTGAAATCAACCTTTTTCCTTCTTTCTTTTAATGCGTGTAATAATTCACATCGGAAAGCAGAGTCGTTAACTTTTATTAAGCTTTTCGTGTTTTATTATTACCAAGTGGTGTGCAGAACAAAAAGAGAGAAAAAGAGGAGAGGGGAATGAGGAAAGGGCATTGGATTGAAATTCAAAAAAGATAGAGAAAGAAAGTAACCATTATTACCCCCTTCTGACTAAATTCGACTATATGATGTTACAAACAATTAAATGATAATTTACATTATAAATATTAAATTATTTAATCGTGAAAATTTTAAACCGATCAATTTTTTGTTTGGTTTTTAACCTTCAGATTCGATTTACTTTAATAACTCTTGTTATTAAAAATCGATCAATTTATTAATTAATCAGTCGATTTTTTAAACTAATTAATTTTTAGTTAACAGTCTTTCTTTTCAATTAAACTTTATATTAATGAAGATTTCCTTCAACCATATTTCAAAATTTACAATTTTATTCAATCTGTAACTGATTTTATGACAATCTAATACTGGTTGAACTTTTCAAACTTTGTACCTCTTGTCTTACCGATTTATCTTCTCGTTTGATTTATAAAACAATAAAACATGATCAAAGATGACAAATGAGTCAAGTTAAATTAAGGTCTAATTGAGCCCCAACTCGAGATCGATTAGATTTTCTTTTATTTTTTAAAATAAAAATGACATCGTTTTATGTTAAACTTTTAAACTTCAAACTCGGAATGGGCAGTTGGAGTCCCAATTATGCTCGAAGCTTAAAAAAAAAAGGCTCTGAATATGACCTGATGCCTAGTCAACTTAGGTCGAGAAGGCCTTTTTTTTTTTTGGTTCCCCAAATATGATGTATAAAGTTTTGTGATAATTAGGGAATATTATATATAATTGATAATTTTAAAATATAAAAAAAAAGCAAATTAATACTCTTTCCTATTCAAAAGAAGCGTCGTTTGTGACTTTTTATGCATATTTATAATTTTACTTCCAAAATTAACCTTAATTTTTTTCACATCTTAATTACA
>JANIJF010000210.1:78728941-78744908 GCA_024520955.1 Erythroxylum bequaertii | reverse complement strand
CGTCCAGGTGTCACGTAGGACGTCGGACACGTGTCTCACCAGGGTGGGGTTCCAACAGTGGGGCCTATTAGTTAGAATAGGGGGCTACGGCAAGGGGATCCTCTTTCCCCGTATCTTTTTATCTTGTGTACAGAAGGCCTCTCAGCCCTTTTGCGTAAAGTAGAATTGCGTGGTGATATTCATGGTGTGCACATTTGTGAGGGGCCCCCTAACCATCTCTTACCTTTTCTTTGCAGATGATAGCTTTTTCTTCCTCCGAGCTTCTACCAGTGAGTGTGGTCAGCTTAAGAATATCCTATCTACCTATGAAGAGGCATCGGGTCAAGCAATTAACCTTCAGAAGTCGGGTATCATGTTCAGCTCCAATACGAAGCAAGATGTTAGACATGCTATCTCTCATATTCTGGGGGTTTTTAACCCTATTGATCATGGTCGTTACCTTGGATTACCCTCGTTAATTGGGAGGAATAAAAAGCAGGTTTTTGCCTTTCTGAAGGATCGTTTACGCAAAAGAATTACTAGCTGGAAGAACAAGCTTCTTTCCAGACCGGGTAAGGAATTCTATTGAAGACAATTGTCCAAGCCCTTCTTACTTATTGTATGAGTGTTTTCAGGCTCCCTTTGGGTATATGCGATGAACTACAAAAGTTGATGAATTCCTTTTGGTGGGGCTCTTCTTCTGGTGACCGTGCTAAGATCCATTAGAGCAAGTGGGAACGGTTGTGTGTTCCTAAGAAATTAGGTGGCATGGGTTTTCGGGATTTGAAGTGCTTTAATCTCGCGATGTTGGGTAAGCAGGGATGGCGGTTTCTAACACATCCGGATTCTTTAGTAAGCCAGGTTTTCAAGGCCAGGTATTTTCCGACTTCGGACTTTCTTCATGCTAGCGAAGGAAGAAACCCCAGTCTCATTTGGAAAAGTATATTCTCTGCTAAAAGTATCCTAGAAAAGGGTGTTCGATGGCGTGTGGGCGATGGGTCTTCGATTGGGGTGTTTAAGGATCCTTGGCTTCTTGATGATTCTAATTTCTATGTGCTCTCAAGTCCGCTACAGGGTATGTCTGATATGAAGGTGAGTGATTTGATCGACCCTATTACTTTGAATTGGGATCCTTCTTTGGTAAATGGTATTCTAGCTCCTCAAGAAGCGTCACAAGTTTTCCAAATACCCTTTTCTCCCTCCCGGCAGAAAGATATTTTTTGTTGGCATCATACTAGGAATGGGGTTTACAGTGTGAAGTCGGGGTATAGGGTTGCTACGTCTCTAGTGTTGGAGGCTCAAAATTATGAGGTGGAGGGTCCGTGGAGTGGCATTTGGGGTGCTCATTTGCCCCCAAAGGTAAAAGACTTTTCTTGGCGTGTTTTACGTGATTTTATTCCTTGTAAACAGCGCATTTTTGCGCATGGGGTTAACTTGGACCCTGCATGTTCACGTTGTAGAGCTCTAGAGACCATCGACCATGTACTAATCACGTGCCCTCTTGCTCGCCATGCATGGATGTCCTCAGGTATTGTCCTTCATAGTGATTTCATTAAAGACTGTATTGTTCATTGGCTTCCCGTAGGTAGCTTAGAGCTTCGAGGTAGAGCCCTTACTATTTGCTGGAGTTTGTGGTTTCATCGGAATTTGTTTTGTTGGCAATACATGGATTCTTCTCCACACTCTATTGTGGCTTTTGCGGATGATTATATACGAGACTAGAAAGCGGCGAAACTTACGTTTGGGCAAGTGCAGGTTGCTCCCAATACGCCCAATGTTCCTATAAGGTGGCAAAAACCTCCTATTAATTAGGTAAAATGCAATGTTGATGCCTCGGTTGATAAAAGACGACATCAGTCAAGTTTTGGGGCTATCATTCAAGACCATCATGGCACTTTTATGATGGCGTTTTCGGGTCACCTTCCATCTTGTACCAATGCCACACTTGTTGAAGCCTTGTCGATTAGAGAGGCTTTATCATGGCTTAAACAGCGTAATTTGGATAATGTTTTGCCAGAATCCGATTATTTAGAGGTTATTGAGGGTCTCAATTCTAGCTCCTCTAATTTTTCCGAAGTTGGTTTAGTGCTTTCTGACTGCCAAGAGTTTAAGACTCAATTCCAGCAGCTGCCCTTCCTATGGACGCCTCGAACTGCTAATAAAGCCGCTCATTCTCTAGCAAGGGTATCTCTATTGTATGCAGATCATTTTACTTGGTTTTCTCTGCCAAATTTTCTTTCTTCTGTTATTGGTTCTGATGTTGCTTCATCTAGGAGTAATTTAGAGGAGGTTTAGGTCCGGATGTATGGGATAAAGCCTATTGACTTAGGTATTAATTTTTGCCTCTTCTATACGCTTCTATGTTGTTTCGTGATGGTTTTAATGTAAAAAAAAATAACAATTTTAATATTCATCACAATCGAACAAATATCTACTTTGAGCCTTTTTTTTAATATCTGATACATTTGTAAGCTTTTTTCTTTTGCACAAAAACAGAAATATTCCTTGGAAACTAAACCACTGAATTCGGGAATCTCAAAACAGGAATCTCAATCATTACACAGCAGAGCGTTAACTAGCAATCAGTAACTTTTGTTTTTTCACCTCATGAAGCATCAAAATCAGACCCTTTTTTATCGGATGTGGACCAAACATGACCACGGAATCTGATCCGACACTCATCCAAAATGTGAGTCACCCATCCGTGAATTGAGTGAACCAGAAATGGGTTCACGGGTAGAAGATAAAAAGAAGGTGAAGTTATGATGAATTATTGAAAACCATAAACTCGAAGTCAATGTATGTTACCTTCTTTTCGTAGCTACAGGCGACCATGGAAAGAGCAATGAAGATTCCAGGCAAGTTAGGACAAGCTAATGAACAGTCAAAACGTTACGACTACTTTTGTCTCTTAACACTTAAATATCTCCACGTTCAGTACCGTAACTTGCATTCTACTCTTCCTATGGACCTTACCAGCTACCAAACTCTTTTGGACAATGTCTGCCAAAACCATATGTACCTGTGGAGGAGGAGCCATGAGTTAACCAGAGTTCCTGCAAGACCTGGCGCCGGCTTGAATCTTAACCTAAACACTGAACTGATGAACAGTTAATGTATAGTTGTAAATGAGTGCTTTTTAAGCATACCGATACACAACTTTGTGAGTTCAGATAAGCACAGATTACAAAATGGGGTGATGCGACGGCGTTAGAACTTCCATCTGATTTTTATATGTCAGGCTGTTCTTAAATGCGACCCCATATCAGCACTAATTGAGATTAGATGTTTTGTTCGGTTAAGTTATTTTTAAGATGTTATATTAAATTTTATCCATATATGTATATAGACTTATATAAATAATGAGTAGGGACGAATCCACGTTGGGTCTCTAAAAAATTTTATATAAAAAATTATTATTTTAAGTTTTGATGAGATAAAATAAAATAAAATTTTGTCGCCGTTCAAAAAAATGTATGAATCTATTCCTATGAGTGAGATGTAATAAAAGATGGTTAAAACAGAGTAACTGAAACAGAGAATTTGATGTACTTAAAATTACCTCTTTGAAAAGAATATCACATGTTTTGATATTTACATAAAATTAATATTTAAAAAATGAAAATAAAGTGAGTTATAAATTATTATTTTTAAAAAGTTTTATTTAAAACATGATAATTTTGTTTATGTATGAATTTACTTAAATTTGATTTGATTTCTCTTTAAATTATTCAAATATATGTCATAAAAAAATTAAAATAAAATATATAAAGATCACATAATTAATTATCAGCTTTTTTTATATAATAATCACTTAAAAATTCCATATTAAGCACAAAAAGTCTCCCTAACAGTTTCTCAAAAATGATTGGAGACTAAAAAATGATGTAAATATGCTTACATTATGCAGATTTAAGAGATTTTAAATGATAGCTAGTTTATTATGAGGTGTTTGATTCACTATTTAGAATAGATAAGAAATGAAATAGTTATTCTTAATAATATAATAGATGAGGAATAGAATGAAATTGATATAATTACTTAGTTTGGTTTGAATATAAAAAATGATGTAAATATGCTTACATTATGCAGATTTTAAATAATAATAATAATAATAAGAAAGAGAAAGGTTGTTGTTTTCACCTACTCTACGTTTCACGAATAGGTAAAAACAGGAGAGAAGTATCTTTATTTATTCCTCAAAATATAGGAATAACTAAATCATTCTATTACTGATGTATTTCTAACGAATACTTATTCTTTTCTTTAGTTAGAAAATAGCATATAGAATGACTATTACTGATATATTCCTAATAAATAATTATTCCTTTCTTTAGATAGAAAATAACATATAGAATAACTAGTCTTAGAATAGTTATTCATTTCTTTACTAGTCATTCCTTCTTTGGTTAAAAAGGAATAACCATTCATCAGGAATACATTAGTAATAGAATAACTATTCCATTCACGCAATTATTGTTATCAACCACTCAACTTATGTATTCTCACACTTAACATGTGATAAATTAACAAGAGAATGAGATATATACTTCATGAGGTTTTAAATGTTAGCTAGTCTACGACAAGCTTTAAAGTGGTTCCAAACTTCTTTACAAGAAAGGACACACCTAAGCAGTTGTTGCTTACTGCTGAGGTTAACTCGAGTTACCTTTGTCAAAGATGCCGCCATGGAAGTTTGGGTTACGTGATATGATTAAGAACCTTGATTACCTCTGAATGGAGTGATCAAGAAAGGTAAGTTTTTGAGTGGGCCATGTTCAAGAGTGCGCAAAGTCAAAAGACTATAGCTTTAGCTAAATAGGATTGATTAGACAAACTATAGTGTAATAAGGCGTTAATCACATTTTCAGAGAACAAACATGAGCAGTTTTAACTTGAGATAAGATCCAAGTGGGGTTGAAAAATCATAACTGCTCAAAATTCCATTTTTAGAAAACCAACAACATGATTAGTCTATAGAACTATAATCTAATAAGGTTCATCTTTACTTTTTTACATAATCACATAATTGAAAATGGATTCATATGTCTCATCATAAAGTTATAAACTTTAAATTATGTAACCTAATGGCTATTATGTTACTGACTTGTGTAATCACTTTCATGCGAATTCAAATTAAAGGTGTAAACCAATTTAAATATTTTGACGTTTATACAACATCAAGATGAAGTCATCTTAGTAAAAATTTAGTTAAAAAGAAGTTACTTAGGGTAAATTTTGACAATCAAAATGGATTCGTGTGTTTTTTCCTGAAATTATAAAGTTTAAATTACTAAAATTAACCTACATTCACGTAAAAAAGGTACTAAATCACTTTTTATTTGTTTAAAAAATTAAATAAATGTTCATAAATTAATTTAAAAGGTGAAGATGAAATCATATGATAATTTTGTATAGATAAAAATTAGTTAACTTAAATATTGATAGACAAAAGAAGATGCCATTTTGATAATATATCTAGTAATAACTTAATTAATGTAATCTAAATAATTATAAACTTACTAAAATAATAATTATGTTGTTAGATTTTTGATGAAATAATTATATAAGTTTATTTATATAATAATAAGAAAATTTATAATTTTAAGGATTCATTTATTTATGAAAATATTGGAGGTGTTTGGTAAATAACTCATCATATGTTTTTTAGCTTATTGACTAAAAGTTAGTTTTTTGACCATCTTAAAAATCTATTGAAGTGTTTGATGAATGACTTATTGGTTAGCTTATTTAACCCTAATAAGTTGATTTCTAATAAGTTAGCTGTTTGCCTAATGACAGTATTACTCTCCACTTTAGTATCTATTTTTCTTCTGTGTGTTTTCAAAGTTGGTATTTTTTTATCGTACAATTATGTCGTAAAGTTTGGAAGAATATAATAAAGGAATTAATTAAAATTTTTAATCTTTATTCAATTTTATAATATTAGTTTGCATTTAAATATACCATAATGTTAATTTTTTGAACATAAAGAGTCACATCAAATTAATAATTTTAGTATATAACTACTATATATCGTATTTGTGTCATACTATAATTATATATATTTTTAATTTATTAAATAATAAAATTCATACATATTTTATAAAAAATACTAATATGATGTAGCTCACTGCATCATTCATATTAATAGAGAATTTAACGTTAGATTATTATTATTATTATTATTATTATGTTTTTTATTAAATTTATAAACTTAATTTTTGTAAAATTAAATATCTAAATCTAAATTCTTATAAAAATATTCAACAAAATATTAAGAAAATATAATATTCATGCCCTTATAATTTTTGTTAAAATCATGTACTTATAAGTCATTTTACACATCAACAGTTAATACTAAATAGTTAATTTTATCAAACGTTTTTAATAAATAGCTGATGTTATTTGCTGGCCAAATTAGTTAATAGAATTAACTATCAACTAACTGCTGATAGAATTAATTAACAACTAATATAATCATAAAATTGGACCATTAAAAATAAACTTATATTTTTTTCCTTAAAATAAATATCATGCTTATGTCCTTATGATATTGAACGCAGAAAGGACGCACCGAATACGGATTACGGACAATAGGCATTATTTTACCCTAAAGGTCCAGATATCAAACGACACGACATACTACCTTCCGTGTCCATCACTCACTTATTTGTTCAAATTATTTTGTTTTTCAATTTTCTTATGTTGTTCGAACAAAGCAATGGTAGTACTTTTTAGTTTTTTTTTTTCCTGTGATTATATGTTGACATTATCCTCATCAATAATGTCCTAAACCTTTGCTGAAATTCAGAATAGGAATGCTAACTTTGCTGACCCACTTTTCAATTTGCCATTTAGATGATGACTTTCCAGATGACAATTTTTGGGCGTATGAACCAAAATTTAGTTTTTTTAATTGGTCTTCTTATGAGTCTAACTTTAAGTTGAAATTGAATCGAAATTTAATTATTATAAATAAAATAATATTATTTCATTTAAAATAATTGAGTATCGGGTAAGACTGGGCCTGAACAGTCCAGACCCGAATTTAATTAGTTTTTTATATTTTTAATTTATTATATTCCAATAAAATATTTACATTTTAATATAATTACCTTTTAGTTTTTTTTTCCTGTGATTATATTTTGACATTATCCTCATCAATAATATACTAAACCTTTTCTGAAATTCAGAATAGGAATGCTAACTTTGTTGACCAAATTTTCAATTTGCCACTTTCGGATGACAATTTTTGGCATATGTACCTAAGTTTAGCTATTTTTAATGGGTTAATTTATGAGTCAGGTCCAAACTTAAAATGACTCGAAATACAATTATTATAAGCAAAATAACATCGTTTTATTTAAAAGAGTTGAGTCTCGGATAAGACTAGCCTGAGCATTCCAAACCCGAATTTAATGAAAATATATATTTTTAATTTTATAATTTATTATATTTCAATAAAATATTTTCATTTTAATATAATTAGTGAAAGTTTAAAACTATTGGCTTATAATTTGATGTCTAGATTTAAAATCTTATAAGAAATGGAATTGAGCTCGAAAATAAGATTTATTTCATGGATTAAGTTGATCATGAATTTATTTTTTAAATTAAAATTAAAATTAATTGAAATAAATACAACTATCTCATATATAATTCTATATTTATTATTTCTCCATTTTAAATTGTTTGTCAAATATTTTATTTAATACGATAATTGAGCATATGTACTTCAAACATTCTATTTAGTCTAAATTCAAAAAAATAATAATTATAAAAATTGAAAAACTTCCAAGTTGAGCTCAATCATCAGACTTCTAACATATGGGCCAGCACTTTTTGGTACGATCCAAGTTCCTTATGGGTTCATGTTGACTAAGAGCTCCACCAATCAGAGTCCAACGTTGAGCCCTTTAAGCCTTTCGTTCTTTACCTCACCAAGCCCTACTCAGAACTGAGTTGACCGACCAACTTCACTGCCACTCAGGAGCTTACAAGTGTCCTCATCCACACCGACCACAGCCTTCGTTAAAATCAAGCAATTCGGTTAATTTTATATTACACAAATTGAATTTAGTTTAAATTGTTTTTAAATGATGTTGGTTTATAAAAATAATTTTTGTTATTTAAAATATAATATATTTAAAAGTATTAATTTTTTTGAGATTATTTCAATTTAATGTCGAGCTTTTCAAATTTTTAATTATTATTTATAACTCCAATTAAAATTAAAATTAATTTCAATTAAATTGCTAAAATATCCAAGGCTTATTATAAATAGGCTTAAGCTCTATGAAGCTAGCACTTCTTGCCTACCTTCTTTGTAAGAGTTACAGTATTCTCTCAACCTCTTCTGTGGATACCGTTAAAGGCCGGACACTTGTGCGGCTACAGTAGTTCAGACGGATCAGTTTCGGAAACAGTTCGAAGGATACGACAAGACAAAGATTAAGTTTCGGAATAAAGTACGAATTAAATTTCCTCTTTATTATGATTTGTGTGAGTCATTTTATAGAATTAAATAGATTTTGATTTTCGGAAAATCAAAAGTCACGAAAAAGTTTCATAATTATTCCGCTGCGGCTAGGATCGGATCTGAACCCGGTTTCTCTTAAATTATAGTAATAAATTAAAGGGTTTCTCATTTAACTATAATCACGTCAAATTTGGGTCATTCAAGCATGTTTTTGAAACTACCCCAAACTCAAACCAGATTAAAATGTGTTGAATCCATAGTATGGTTAAGAAAAGGAACAGGAACTTTGGCTGAACAAGTAGAGGAGTATCCTGGAACTTGGTTCGTTAAGCCTTCCCTTCAGTCCTTGCATGAGTAAGTGCAACACATGCATCAACAAAATCCTCATCAATGTAGTCTGTAGAGAATATCTGCAACCTATCTACACATCCTTTAGAACAGCACTGGTTAATGAACAATCTAGCATATCCATGAATCCTTCCAGTTACTGGTTTAACACAAACAATTGGGTTATCTGGTTGTGGTGTGACTGTATTTTCAACCCTGTAAAAGAACTTCCTTGAAGATACTGGACCTTGCTTGATCAAGTTCCTCAGGTTACTGTCAAACTTGGTAGATGGCAAATCTGTATCAATCCAATTGTCCTTCAAATACCCTGAACTCCACAGGGAGCTTCCAGGCTTAGGCTGTGGAGATTTTCTTGGCTTCCAAACACAAATCACTCTCTTTGGCAACAACTCTGCAACTGTTTTTTCAAAGACATGATCATCTTGAGGAATCAGATACTCTCCAAGCTTTTCCTCCAAGTATTTATCGAAGTCATAAGGATCTTCGTTCCCAAACTCCGTACGGATCTCAAGAATTATGATCTCAGACTCAGTCTCTGACAAAAACTTCTTGACATCATCGATAACAACATCAACACTATATGTCTTCAAGATCCCATGACACACACGACGATCCACCTGAACACGAATATCCAGAACTCTGGTTCCTAGACAAAGCTGGCGATAGATGGACAAAGATTGGCATTGAGCGAAAGGTCGAGAAACACATGGAATACCAATCTTGTTTGTAGCCGAATCATGAGTTCCAGGCCACACAATCTGGTTGATGTGGAGCTTTTCAGGGTTGAGACCAGCCATCCAATTCTTTCTGTCCTCAGGACGATAATCAGAACCTGGAAACGTCTCTCCACAGCCATCAAGAAGATCACATAAAGTTTTCTTCTCCGTTGAGATTTCCTTACGTTTCTCCACCTGCTTAGACACCATAGAACCCATTATTATCTCCTGAATTAAGGCTCAAGAACAAGAAAAGGGTAATGGTGTTGAACCCTCCTTTCTTTGCCGCTCTTCTTCGATTTCCTGTTCCTGCAATGACTATGAAATGCTGTATACAAATATTCAAGTTTATGGGGTTTTAATATAAGACGTTGCAACTTCATTGGATGGTTTTACTGTACGGTTAGGCTGAAGACACTCTGTTTCTTATGGTAACAAGATCATGTTTTTTTGTTTTTTAACTAGTAAAGATTTTTGTAGTGATTAGGTTTGCATATGTGGATGAAGAAAATGACATGTTACCTTGGAGACAATGAATCATTGGTGGAGAGATAGAATCAATGTCTCTCTTCTGTACTCCAGTTGTATGGCTGTCCAAATTTGCCTTATAGGTTTGTTGGCTCTACATTATGGATATAAATATCTTTACCAAGAGGCCATGTAGCTTATGTCTATCTAATACACATGGTCACCAATACAATGGTAATCATATTCATATGGGTCCCTACAAATTATGGTTCAACCACCTAACATATTATCATCATGTCCATGATTGAGAGGGTAACAATGCACAATCATGGCTTATATTTAATTAATTGAAGATAGCTGTCCTGCATAGACATTTGACATATAATCAGAACTCACATTTAAGAATTGCAAGGATATGGACCATGCAAGCTTGTAATTTACCGCTCTTTGTGATTGTGATTGGTTTGGAAGTATATGGAATTAAAAATATTGCATTTGGTGAGTACAAGTCAATGATCCCTCGGTTAGGTAAGACTGTTGAATTTTCTTTTAAAAAGATTTTTATATTTTTTTTATTAAAATTAGGTTGAGAGATACAAAATTCTCTTATAGTTTAATTGGTTTTTAAAATTATTAAAAAGTCGTTATAAGAAGAAAGATTAAGATTTGACTTGATTATATTGTTTATTTTCTTTTTTAGATAAAATTCCATACGATTTGTCATTTTTATTAATAAAATAATAAGTAGGTGTGAAAATTGGAAGGGAAAAAAAAAAGAATTGAAGAAAGAAGTTATCATTGATCTTACATTTTTCTAATCCTACTTTTAATCAAGTAGTATAAGCTAGATAGTGGCTTATCTTTAGACACGATATCGATAATATTCCCCCATAATAATTAAAATTAGAATTAATTACAGTAGGTCTAACTTTAAGCACATTGATTTGTCAACTGATTAATGAGTTAAGTATTTTTGAGCAATATTAAACTTTGAATATCTATATATCATTTGTGTAAACATGTAGGCCTAAGACACATGACAATTGTATAGAAGAGCTTTTTAAAACTTTTCTTTTCCATTTTCACTTTTTTTGTTAGAATTTCAGGAAAAAGACATAATACCTCTTTTTATAAATCACCTATACAGATATATATATATATATATATATAAAGATAATCAATACCCACACAACAATAGATAATTCATCATAAAATCAACAAAAAATTTAAATAATCAATTATATAAGTAATGATTTTAACTCTTCAAAGGTATATATTCGACAACAATTGTTAATAAAAATCAAATGGTAAGGAATGTATATAAATAAATACGAAGCGGTCAATAAAATTAAAAATATAATTTATTTATACATTAAATTTAATAAAACAATCACGCTTTATATAGTAAATATAATTTGTTATCTTATCAAAATATTTACAATGATATTTAATTTAATATTTTTATCATTTAAAGTTTAAGAAAATTGTCAATTTTTCTCAAAAGCTTTCAACAACTAACAAAAAAAATTGAGAGTACTCTCTAAGAAATTACTTCAAACCAATTCTTTTGATATTCTTCAATTTTTGGACTTCAATAAACATAAACTTTAAAAAACCGCCCTAACACTTGCTTTCCTTTTCTTTTCTAGAATTTGAAATTTGAAAAATAAAACAATTGAGTAGATAGAAAGTTGTGAATTTTGTTTCATACCGGACAAAAAATGGTACAAATTTTAAGCATATCGTATCAACTGGAGGTATCGACCCATATTTGAAATATCAATCAAATAACGGTTAATATCATAAATTTTAAAAAAATTTAGGACTAAAATGCAAAAAAAAAAAGTTCAACCCTAAAAATGACAAAATCTGTCGTTTTTACCAATTCCTATTCCCCTCGCCACCGCTCCTCCTCCTCTCCCTCGTGACCTCATCTCTCCAGTCCAAACTCCAGTCGTCTTGCATTAATGACAGCCTGAACCATCATCGGTCGTACTATCGTCACCAATCACCATAGTTAGTTGCTCACAACATTGCCGGTCACCATCCACCATCGCATCACATCTCCCTCTTGTGTTGTGTTATGTTGTAAAATTGCAGTGTTGTGACTTGTGAGTTTAAGCCAAGATTGTATTTTGCAAGCAAATATTCAATTAAAATGGAACTTTGTGTGTATGTACGTGTAATAATTGAGAAATTGATAATATGATTGCCTGTGTTGTAGGCTTGTGAACTTGTGGCGTATTACCATGTCTGGCTTGTGAATTGTGAATTTATAATTGTGAAACAGTGAAATGGAAGTTTGAATTTGTGTCATTTATAAAAATTAATAGCATATTCAGTGTTATTTGGAAACTAACAGGATATTCAATGACTTTTAGTGATATTCTTTTTTTCAAATCCAAATTTTTGGTTAGGTTGTTGAAGTTGTCAAAATAATTCTGATTCTCCAAACTTCTTGTAGTAGTCGTTGAACCAGGTTGAATCCCTAGAGAACTAAATACTAATGTCTTAATTTCAAGTAATAAAATAAAATGGGGGCTTTTGGATTAATTAAAATTAATAAGAAATCAAATTAAATCAACTGAATATAAAAGTGAGAAACTCAAGATTACCAAACTACAATTCAAAGGAAAGATCTCATCTAATTATAACATTGATCATTGTTTAAAAAGAATATTTTCACAATTCAAGCAGTTAGTCCAAAACATATTAGGATAGTCGGAATAAGTCTCAAATTTTCCTAAATTGATTGGTTCAAACCCAACATCTAAACCAAAACTTATCATCCATTAACTT
This sequence comes from Erythroxylum bequaertii, assembly GCA_024520955.1. Classification (NCBI taxonomy): domain Eukaryota; kingdom Viridiplantae; phylum Streptophyta; class Magnoliopsida; order Malpighiales; family Erythroxylaceae; genus Erythroxylum; species Erythroxylum bequaertii. Next base: position 78,732,116 of record JANIJF010000210.1, on the reverse strand, counting down.
GGTATGATGACATTCTATATCAAATAATTGATAGCAATAAGCTTAGTGAAAAAGACCAACCTTAAATTAAATAATCGAGATAACATAAATTATTCAACTTAGTTTTCTTGTTTATTATAAGTTAAATATGTAATTTCATAAATAATCTATTTGCTACTTGTACCAATCTTTCATGACAATTACGGATCATTGTATTCATGGATAGCGATAGAATAATTAATATTAAATTAAATTGTCAGATTAATCAAATATTAATCATTCATTAAATATGGGAACCAAAACGAGAAATATTTGAATTGAAACGTAAATAAAAGGTTTAGAACACAAAGCCTCACAAAGTTACAACTACTTTTGAATTAGAACAGTTGAGTTTAGCTACACATGACTTTTGTTCCAACAACAAAAATCAAAGAAAGATAAAGAATTGTGAAAAACTTAAGAAGAGAGAACCTTTTTTATGTTGTGTCGAACGTCCCTTTTATAGAGTTTTCTAATTAAATCCTAATTTAATTCTAACTTGTAAAGATGTCTATATAAAACAAATTCAAATTCCTACATAATAAGAATAGAATGAAGTTTTCCAGTTAAACTCTTCACATGATCAGTTTTATCTACTGCAACAATCTCTTCACTTTATCCAAATTTTGCAATTATCACCAATGGTGTCCCAATTTGATGCAATCTCTATTTTTCATCTCCTAAAATAAAATAAACATTAATGTTAATATTTAAGCACCAAAATAAATTCAAAACAAAGGAGATAATATCAAATCATATGTCAAAATAAGATCTTATCCATTGGGAATTGGAATTTTAAATTGGATTATCAATTTGAGGTGATATATTTGTTGTCTGAAATTTATAATTGGATTATAAAATTGAGGTTATTCTTGTATGAACTTTAAGATTGAAACTCATTAAAATTTTAATGAAATGTTAGTCTTTATTATAAATTGGGTTATATATTATAAATTGAATTTTGTAATCATCAAAATAGATTAGTTAATTTATGGTTGAATTATATGATTAGTAATTGTACAAATTGAGTTATAGTTATAAATTTATGTCTATGATTGGATTATTTAATCAACTAATCAATAATCATATAAAATAAGTCATAGTTAAGAGTTTATGATTAAATCACATAATTATACAAAATAGATTATAGCTGTGAGTTTATGTTTTTATGTTTAAATTTTATAATCACACAAAATGAGTTATATTTGTAATTTTATGGTTTAATTATGTGATTACACAAATTGAATTACAAATGTGAGTTCATAGTTGAATTATGTAATAACACAAAATGAGTTATAGTTGTGACTTTTGAGTTTATGATTGAATTATATAAGCATAAAAAATAGGTTTTAGTTGTGAGTTTATTTTTTAATTATATAATTACACGAAATAGTTTATAATTGTGATCTTATGTTTGAATTATGTAATCACACAAAATGATTCATAGTTATGAAAGTGCATCAATCAATGTATATATTTGATATTTGAGTTTATAAAGAAACAACAATTTTTAAGAAACTATTATTGATATATTTTTTCAATTTTTTACACAACTTTATTTTGATATAAAGTTATGTTAATGTTGATATATGTCTTCATTTGTTTTTACAGATAAATAGAAGGAAGTTCAATTACTCCTGATAATTCAGTCACTTTAGGAAGATTCAACAATCCAAGTTGGGCTCATGTTGGATTGGATTTTGGAATGAAGAATCAGACCATTTGTTTGTATTGTAATAAGCATTTGAAAGGTGAAAGAATTAAGAGATTAAATAAGTATTTAGTGGGGTTAAAGGTGTTGTGGAGTCTTGTAAAAAATTGAACCATGATGTGAATGACAAATGAAGACGAGTATCAGCATGAGAAAGAAAGAAGGGAAAAATTAAATTACAAAATTAGTAGTGTAAGTTCTTTTTTTTTTTATGGTCAGAATGATAACGGGGATGTTGAAGGTGGTAGTATTTCTATCCAATAAGAAGGATATGTTATACCTGATGTTAGGAAAAGAAGAAGACAAGTGTCTAATTTTTTTTGTACTTAAAATAACTGCTGGGGCTTAGGCTTCAATCTATAGTGCCTTACAATATAGAGAAATGACTCATAATGTGGATATAGTAATGGCTAGATGATAGTATGATTCAGTTATAACATTCAATGCTACTCAGACCAATTATTATTAGCCTATGGTTGATGTTATTGCCTCTTACAATCTAGGGTATAAAACTCCTTCAATTGATAACTACAGAGGTAAACTTTTGAGTGGCACTGTTTATAAAATAAAATTTTATTTAAATGAAAAAAATGACTTGGACTACTTTTGAATATTCAATCATGCATGATAGTTAAACAAATAGAAGACATGAACTTATTATTAATATTTTGGGTTATGCTATAAAGGGGAAAATATTTCTAAAGTCTATTGATGCATCTAACCGTGTTAGGATTGTTAATACTCTATTTTAGATATTTGATGATATTGTAAATAGAGTTAGGCCAAAAAATATTGTTCAGTTCATTATTGACTATGATTTTGCTTATAAAGCAGTTGGAAGAAAATTGCAAGGTAGGTATAATTCTTTTTATTAGATTCCTTATGTTGTACATTACATTGAACTATTGTTGAACAATATAGGACATGCTAGATATTTTTCTATTATTAATGAGACTGTACAAAAAGCATAAAAAGTGACCAAGTTCATATACCATCATGCATGAGTCTTGAATTTAATAAGAAAGGATTTCACAAATAGTAAGAATTTGTGTCGTCCTGCTATTACAAGATTTATAACTAATTTCCCATCACTTTAGTGTTTTAATCTGATGAAGGAGTTGAGAGAAATATTTACAAGTGATAAGTAAGTTATATCTCAGCATGCGAGGCCTAATACTGGATGGAAAATTTCTAGAATTATATTTGAAGATAATGGATTTTAATCCAAATGTCAATTTGTCATTTGAGTCTGTGAGCCTTTAGTGAGAGCACTTTGTCTGGCTGATAGTGATGAGAAAGCAACAATGAGTTATTTATATGATGCTATAAAGAAAGTGAAGGAAGTAATCAAGGCTAATATGAAAATTAGGTCTTCTTTATACACACCTTATCTTGTTATTATCAATAAAATATAGGAAAGACAACTTTACTCTCTGTTGTTTGTAG
>JANIJF010000210.1:78710992-78728841 GCA_024520955.1 Erythroxylum bequaertii | reverse complement strand
AGTTTTTGAGGAGAGAACGAACTGATATATTTAATTTTTTTGGATTTATTTTAATAATTTTTGTTGTTAAGAATTGGTTAGTTTCTTAATTAATGGATCAACTTTGATAAATTAATAAGTTTTAATAAAATAAAATAAAATTTCATTACTATTTTAATTAAAATTTAAAATTTTTAATTGATAAGAATAATCTTTTTAATAATATTTTAAATTCTTCAATTTTATTTAATATTAAATTAATTTTATGATAATATAATATTGATTTAACCATTTAAATCTTAAATCTCTTATATTTCTGACTTAATTTCTGATCGATATTTAAAACATTGATACCTGAGTGTTCTAAAATTATTTACATCACTTATTTTTGCTGTATTTTTTAAAAATAAAAATTAAATTAAATTAAATTATAAAAAATTCGTATCCCTCATTTGGTACTTAGTTTCCATCATCATTAGGTGGATTAGCCGTTTTCTCTTCCATTAAGTAACAGGACCACACAACTGTAAGAAATCCTTACTGCAAGAAAAATAGGTTGGTTTTGAAATAATGTTTATTAAAAATATTAACAAATGATAAGTTAAAAGTAATAATCTCTCCCATGTATGTCTCCACACAAGTTTTCACACGTATAGGTCAAAAGTACATTTTAAACCTCGACATTTATAATAAAATACAACTTAAATTTAAATATTTTGATTCATTTAAATCGAATCTTGGTATTTTCAAAAACATTTAAAATAGACTTTAAATGTACGGAAAATTTAACGAAGTTAACTTTCTGTCAATTAATTGTCATCTCAATGCTGACACGATATAATTTTTATATTTTTAAATAGAAAATATGCCTTGTTGTTATATAATTAACTTTTTTTAAATGAATCAAAAAGTGAATTTTATTGTCACGTGACAGAGAGACTCATTGGTATACATTTCAGACAATAGATTATACTTATCATGTGGCGGCGAGACTCACTATTCATGTAATAGTATAACTCAATTTTTATTTTAAAAAATAAAAAATAAGACCATATTAGTATTGATAAAATATTTAAAATAATTGTTACTATATTTGAAACTAGATCTACATGATAAGAAGATCAAGGCTTTAAGCCTGCCAGCATATTACAATACGATCAAAACAACTCCATAAGAAAGGTAATATATTTACCTAGAAGGTAGACCACAAACAGAACAACTAAAGACTCCAGTTATACTTTATGACTGCGAAAAATGACAAGATACATTGTTTTGTTAACTCCCTATTGTTGATATTTATGATTTTTCTTTCTCTTTGTTGCTGATTTGAACTGTACACACAAATCTCCCAGAATGTCAGAAACTTGAGCTGCAACTGATTTCAGACTCCAACTTAGCCTTATACACCCGTTAAGACATGCTTTTAAGTTTTGTGTAAAGTAGCCCACGACCGAACCTTCTCATAAGAGAGACAAAAAGGGATTTTTACAAACTAACACAAACTTTTGAAGGCCACTAGTTATCATTACATGAATAAGCAAGAAGCTCTACGTGGGCCTTAAAGCTTGAAGTTTTATGGGTCAGAGTTTCAAAGGAGGAAGACCTGATCAGTAATTGCATGCATCATAGTAAGGTAAGTTTCGATGATTAATTTACTTCCCTTGAAGCAGCTTTGTAAGATCTAAGGATGTCTAATGGGCCGGACAAGCTCGATCAAACGGTTCAAAATTTGATAAAATTTTAAATAACACCAAATTAACATGATTCTTTAGGGGACAAAACTCCAAAGTAAACGTTACATGAAGCCCCTATTCATGCATAGATCATGACCTTACCATACAATCAGGAGACACTAGTGGAAGCATATCTCCATGATGAGCTTAATCAGTCCAAAGAGAAGCTACTCTATATAGATTGACAAATTGGGATTCTCACTAATTGCTTTCAACATCTTTCACTTGTCCTTTTCCAATGCCTATTCTACGGCATGGAAAAGGCCATTGCTCTCTAATCAGTCAGTGTATTATAATTGCAAGTTAATGGGACCAATTAGGAAATTCTGGAACAAGTAATGTAATAATTATAAAGATATGAACAATATTGAAATCTCGTAATTATGGTTTAGATCACAATTTAGAACATAGATTAGACTACAAACATGTAATTTGTAAGGAGTATAATCTTATGATCATGTTTAACAATTTATAGATTTATCTAACCACACTAATGTGGAACTCTAGCTTCTTCTTTTTTTTTCCCTCTTGGAATTGATTCACAATAATGTTTTCACTTTTTAAAAATTTTTAGATATAATTGACCCTTGTTAAGTTTTAATAGGTACGGAGTGGCTGTTCCTATTTTTCTGTGCCACTCTGTGCCCTCTCCATCCCATCCATCCATTATGGGATGGAAAGGATATAGACCGACACAGAGAAACAGAAACAGAAAATTTGATTTCGATTTTAATAGTCTATCATTATTAAATAAAAATTTATATTTTTAATATTAAAATAATATATTTAAAAGTATCTAACTTTTTTAGACTTTTATAATTTAGTGGCAAACTTTTTAAAATTTTCAATTTAGTTATTAATCTTTCAAAATTCAATAAATCAAATCAAATGTTATTTTTGTTAATATGATTAATAGATTGATATCTATGTAGTATTTGGTAGACACTCTGTATTAGCATTTGACCTAATTAATATAAAAAATATAAAAATTAGTTATTAACTTGAAAATTTTGATACTAAATTGAAAAAATCCTATTAAAATTCACATATCACATTTTTTTTACTCAGGGAAAAATTTTAGTAGTTATCATTTAATGGTTATTGGTAACTATCCTTATTTATAATAAATAAAAACATATTATTATTATTATTATAAAATAGAATAATAATTAATAATTATCAAATGGTGACTAGTTAATTTGTTCCTTTTATTAATTTGTTCCTTTTATATTTACCAAGAAATCTTATGTTTCAATCGCATTCTATTAAATCTCATCTATATATTTATATAAGATCCATATAAATGTATAGATCAGATTTAATGAAACATGATAAGAAGATTATAATTGAAACAAAAGATCTGATCCAATTAATAGTTACTAAAATGATGAGCTTACATGTGATCATGCTCCTTGTTCCTTGGAATCCGCTATACAACAAACCGATCAAACCGAAACCAAGTTGTCCAAATTGGTATGAAATTATAATAAGATAAGGTTCAATTCCCTACCATGGACGTAAAAGTATGTTGGTAATGAAAGAAAGAACGAGACACACATCACAACCACTAGTACTTTCTGACGCTGAGAACGTCGTGTTAGCCCGTTAGGCCATTTTCATGCTAGTTTGCTCACGGACGATAAGAAACTCCATCTCTATCCACTTAACAACTAATGAGCACACACTATAAAGAGAAAACAAAAAAAGAAAAGAAGCAGGTCTAGCCATTACAAGTTTGATTTAACTGAAAATCACAAAAAACCGAGTTGAGTTTGGATAATTTTTTCGAAAATCCGTTTTAATCTAAAATTTAATTAAACTTGACTCGTACAACCCGATTTATAATTTAATTAAGTTTTAAATAACTCAAAGTTTACTCGAAATTTAAATAATTCAACTTCTAATTCGATTAGAGAATTAAAAAAATTAAATTAAATTCGACTTCTCGTTAATTAAACTTTAAATTAGATTAAACTAGACTTGTACATTTTAGTTATACCTAACATTTATATTTCTCCTATGTGAAAAATCTTATAACTTATATTCTTTAAAATTGAATCAAGTTATAAATTATATTACGGCTCTCTGAATTCAATCTCTTAAATTAAAAGATCCTTAAAGAATAACAATAACAACACCTAATTTGAATCTCGTCTTTCAATAAAATCTAGAAAAGTCTAATAATATGTAACCTATGAGACTTTTAAAGAGTAATTTATAATTAAGAATATATTTCTGCTATTAACCAACTCATTTTCTTAAAAATTTAAATAAGTTACAAAATCACAATATATTTTTTTAAAATTGAAATAAATAAATTACAAATAACATTATCATTAACATCTTAAATTAGAAGACTGCCTAAAGAACACGTTTCCATGATGTATGTCCTGGAAAGGGACATATGACAGAAACATCGTTTTCTTTCGTGGAATTGCCACGCCAAGAAGCTAAGCACCCAAAAAGAAGAAGGCTTCAGAGCAATCAGACTGCTATCGATTCAACCATTTAATTCATTACTTATTAGAAAATTGTAAGCATAATAACAATAATTTTAAAATGGAATTTCTTATCATATGTTAATAAAAAAATACTATACCAGACACTTCTAATTCACAAGTCACAATGATTTTTCTAGTGTAACTGGACTGCTTATATCATCACTTCTATATAAAAAAAAAGGATAGAAGTTGCGACGTTTTTTAAGTTCGATTGAAAGTTAAATCGATAAGATAAGAGATTTAAGGTTTAAAAGAATTTGATAATTATAAAATTGATTAAAAATTGAATAAAATTAAAGAATTTGAAAAATAATTGAAAATAATTATCATTAATCATAAAAAATTTTAAAGTTTAATTAACAAAGTTAAATAAAAATTATTGATTTATTTTATTTTATAAAATTTGAAAAATTAATTAATAAACTAATATATTTTTAACGAAAAATTATTAAACTAAATAAAGCTGAAAAAATTTTATATAGAAAAAGTTTGTTGTCAATAGACTACTTGTATCATCAATTGTATATATATAAAAAGAAAGAAATCACATTATTTTCAAAACCGGATTAAAAGTTAAATCAATAATACAAGATATTTAAGATTTAAAAAGGTCAATTGGTATTAAACAGTTATAAAACCGGTTAAAATTTGAATAAAATTAAAGAATTTAAAAATAATTAAAGAAATTTATCATTGATTATAAAAATTTTAAATTGTAATTAAAAAGGTAAAATAAAAATTAATCAATTTATTTTAATTTATAAGAACTGACAGATTAATTGATAAACTAATATATTTTTATCAAAAAAATTATTAAACTAATTCAAGCTGAAAAGAAAAAATGTTTGTCAATAGAGTACTTATATCATCAATTGTGTGTGTATATGTATATATATAAAGAAATCACATTGTTTTTATGATCGGATTGAAAGTTAAATCAATAAGACAAGAGGTTTAAGATTTAATCGGTATTAGATAGCTATAAAATCGGTTAAATTTTGAATAAAATTAAAGAATTTGAAAACTGATCGAAGGAAATTATCATTGATCATGAAAAAATTTAAAGTTTAATTGTAAAAAGAAAAATTTAAATAAAAATTAATCGATTTATTTTAGTTTATAAAAACTAACAGATTAATTAATAAACTAATTTATTTTTAACAACAAAGATTATTAAACTAATTCAAATCAAAAAGTTAAAAATCGAACAGAAAAATGAACTAGTTCAAGGTTTTATTGTTAAATCGACCGAATTGGTTCGTTTTTTTAAACATTGAGAAATCAGAGAACTTTTAGTTTTGAGCTAATATTTAATTAAATTACATCCTATTTAAATGAAGGCTTAAATCCAATATCTCTTTAAGCTAAGGTCATTTGTTAAGTGGATGCAATAAAGGAAATATTTTGAAATAAGCATGCTAATATTTTGTAGGAAATTTATGTAATTTTTACTTTTTAAAATATTTAATATAGTTATGATAAAATTTTTATTTTACTCAAACTTAATTAATTTAGGCTAGCATTTAAGAATTAGGTCCAATCGTTACATTAATAACATCTAATTGTTTTATGTGTAACGTTAGACTCATTTGCATTTTATCATTAATTTTCTTAAAATCTTTAAAATAAAATATTTTTATAAAAATTAAAAATTTTCAATAATTTTGATTTTTTAATAATTAAACTATAAGAGAGTCAAATCTCTTTTATTATATATATATAAACATACCTCTTAAAGGTAGTCGAGTTGATAGAGTGGAGAGGCATAAGCTCAAAAGATTCTGTGTTCGACTCCCTTTACTTACGTTCCGTCGATCAAGATTGTCATACAGGACTTGCTTAGTGTAAAATACCCAATTAACGTGATTTGTAGGTTATTGCATTAATTAAGAGGTGTATCCGGTACGCATCTAAAGAATAGCGACTGCAATTTTCCTGTTTTAAAAATAAAAATAAATAAATATATATATTATAAATAAATAAATATATATATAAACACACTCTCAGGGATTGATCCTCTGTCTCAAAAATGGTGTACCTACTCTGTTCCAATGCATCTATTTATGTGGGACCATATAAATAGATGGATGGGATGCATTAGGACAGAATAGATACACCATTTTTGGGACAGAAGATTTGAAGGGCACTTATAACATCAAATAAACATGGCAAATAAGCCCAAGTCAGATACAACCTAAAGTTTGATTTAAAAAAAATATAAATTTTCAAAATCTTAAAAAATATATTTTTTCAAAATCTAAATTTAAAAAATCTATTCCAACTTGACTAAATGAAATTATTTGTTCCATTTTTATTGTTTCAATCATATTTTAACTGGTCTCATCCATATATTTATATAAAATTTACTATTCTAACTTTATTATAACTCATTTCATCTGCACACATATAACTGAAATAGTAAAAATGGAATAGATGATCTGATTAACTGGATCTATTTTTATTCTGAACATCAAAGCCTCTTAAGAAATTAACACGTGGATAAGAAAATAAGAACTGTTATTGAGTATGTTTGACCATCAACTGCACACTTAATTTGACAATTTTCCTATTTTCATTCATCAGTGGTCAATAAATCTTCCTTCATGTTTAGAATGAAATAATAATATTAATGATAAATTTATTTTAAAACTAAATAAATATACTAAAAATGAATTACTAAAATAATTAATCGTAATAATATTAATGATAAATTTATTTTAAAACTAAATAAATATACTAAAAATAAATTATTAAAATAATTAATCGATTAGTTCTCTTTAATTGTAAAAATTTTAAACCATTCAATTTTTAATTTTATTTTTTATCTTTTAAGTTTGATTTATTTTAATAATTTTTGTCGTTAAAAATTAATTAATTAGTTAATTTTTATAAAATAATAACTTAATTTAGTAAAATTTTAATTAATAAAAAGCAATATATTTTAATTATATTTTAAAATTTTTTTATTTTATTTAATATAATAATTTAATGTGGATTTAATCTTTTAAATATAAATAATGAAATGATTACGTGTCAAACAGGTGTAAGAATAGTGAAACAAGCGAAAAAGAAAGCAACCACCATCATTTAATCAATCTATTGAATTAGACGGTCCATAGTTGGTCCTCGAATCTCTGCCTACGGACACCACAACGTGCTATCCCACACCCTTTAAAAGTCCACGTCAGCATGATTTGGCGTCATTACTCGATGATGATACAAAAGTGACCAAGCATCAACCACTGTTGGATCTGGACACATAAGATCACATCTCAACCGTTGATCAAGTCCTCCTCAGTTCTCCTCAAGCTAAGGGGGAGTGTAACCTTGGACGGATAATAGATACATAGGAATGTGCATAGCAACCCACCAGCACAAAAAGCTCACCTTCAAAAGAAGATCCTTTCTCTCTCTTGACTGGCCACTGTCTCTTTCTCTAGAGTATCCATAAAGAACTAGGTAAAGCTTGTTCCTTTTTGGCTGGGGGATAGTTGTTTGCTTTTAATTAATATTGGTTGTTTTTGTTATTGCATTTTTATTTGGCATTTTTCTGTTTTTATTTTTCTTTTGGGGTCTTGGGAGAAAGTCTGGTTGTAAAGCTGCACTCTTGTTGTTGAAGATCTAAAGTTTATCTCATTTGTTGTGTTTTGTTAGTTGGAAAAGGGATTTTGCTTCTGGGTTTTTTGTTTTATTTCGTTTTTATGGGTTTTGGCTGTTTCTATATTGGTTGGACTATTTGATTGTTGCTGTTTCGATTTAATGGGTATTGATTGTCTTTTTGGTTTTCTTTTCTGTGAATATAGGGTTTTTAAGGTTGTAGTTTTGGAAAATGGAAAATGGGATGAAGAGGGTTGTTGGGTTGGAGATGAGCGAGAAAGGGCATGTCGAGAATGAGGTTTTGGGGGATAAGGTGGAGAGTGGGGCCGTGGTGGAGTCTGGTGACACGAGAGATATGGAAGAAGAGGTCTTTGAGGAGGCAACTGATTCGCAAGAGCAGTTTCAGGAGGTAGGAGCAGAATCTGAATCGGGGGCAAACTTCGAGACTGTTGAAGATTCTAGTTCGGTGGTTGTGGATGAGAATTCAGCTGTGGAAACCTTTGAGGAGGCGGTTGATATTCATGATGATGCTGGAATTGTGAAAGACTTGGTGGATGGGGTTGTTGAAAATAAGGTGGATGAGTTGGCTGTAGTAGAGACCAGTAATAAGATTGATGAGGGTGGGACACCTGGTGAAGTTGGAAATGACAACCCAAATGCAGGAAAGGAGGTCTCTGAAAATGACAAACCGAAAGCAGGAAAGGAGGTCTCTGAAGACTTTGGACTAGCTGGAGAAAGCAAAAATGGAGAAAGTGTGGTCTTGGAGGCTGGGGATCAGAAGGCACTTGGTAAGAAAGAGGAGTTGAAGAGTGATAGTCCAGGATACCAGGATAATGAGGGCTCGACAGAGCCCTTGATTGAGCCTCTAGAGTCCAAGGTTGATGAATACAAAGAGAACCTGGATTCTGCGAATGAAGATAATGTCGAACATTTAGCAAAGAATGAAATTGGTGAGGATTTCAAAGTTCAATACAACAGTAATGATATTGTTAATGATACTTCAGTTGCAGCACATTCTGAGGGAAATGGGGAACCTTGTCAATTGAAACCCGTTTCAGCAATTGTTGAGGCATTTTCAGAGGAATCAGTTGTGCCAGAAATCTCAAGCCCACCCTCTTCGATGAACCTTGTGCATGAAGAGATTAAGGAGATCCATGCTGATGCAACTGATGTGGTGGTGGTGGAGGAAAGAAGTAAGGAGATCCATGTTGATGCAAATAATCTGGTGGTGGAGGAAAGTAGTAAGGCAGTCCCTGTTGGTGCAGCTAATCTGCTTGTGGAGGAAAGGAGTAAGGAAATCCATGTTGACGCAACTAATGTGGTGGCTGAAGAAAAGGGTGAGGAGATCCACAATGATGCAACTATTCTGGTTGCTGAGGAAAAAGGGAAGGAGATCCACGATGATGCAGCTAATCTCACAGCAGAGGATATTAAGTCTGCACCACTGCATGCAAATGAAAAAGTTGACAGGTTTAAAAATAAAAATGTTATTATTGAACAGCCTGGAAACAAAGCTGAAAAGGAGGTTAGACCTAGTGAAGCTCATTCTATGCCAAAACTTGATTCTTCTTCAGGCAGATCTACTAGTTCTACCAACCCACCTGCTCGTCCAGCTGGACTTGGTCGTGTTGCTCCACTATTGGAACCTGCCCCTAGGGCTGCGCAGCCACCACGTGCTAATGGAACTGTATCTCATGTGCAATCTCAACAGGCTGAAGATAATAATAATGCGGATGCAGAAGAGTATGATGAAACTCGTGAAAAGCTCCAGATGATAAGAGTGAAATTTTTGCGGCTTGCTTATAGGCTTGGGCAGACACCACATAATGTTGTTGTGGCACAGGTTTTATACAGGTTGGGATTAGCTGAACAACTTCGAGGGAGGAATGGGGGCCGTGTTGGTGCCTTTAGCTTTGATCGTGCAAGTGCTATGGCAGAGCAGCTTGAGGCAGCTGGGCAAGAGCCCCTTGATTTCTCTTGTACAATAATGGTTCTTGGAAAAACAGGAGTTGGTAAAAGTGCAACCATTAATTCTATTTTTGATGAAGCGAAGTTCAGCACTGATGCTTTCCACTTGGGTACAACAAAGGTTCAGGATGTTGTGGGAACTGTTCAAGGGATTAGGGTTCGGGTTATTGATACACCAGGCCTTCTTCCCTCTGGGTCAGACCAGCGCCATAATGAGAAGATCCTTCACTCTGTTAAGCGTTTTATCAAGAAAACTCCTCCAGACATTGTATTGTATCTTGATAGGTTGGACATGCAGAGCAGAGATTTTGGTGATATGCCGCTCTTGCGCACCATCACTGAGATATTTGGGCCTTCCATATGGTTTAATGCGATTGTTGTTCTTACTCATGCAGCTTCTGCTCCACCTGATGGTCCAAATGGTACTGCTTCTAGTTATGACATGTTTGTCACTCAAAGGTCTCATGTTGTTCAACAAGCGATTCGACAGGCAGCTGGGGATATGCGGTTGATGAATCCTGTTTCATTAGTAGAGAACCACTCTGCATGTAGAACAAATAGGGCCGGGCAGAGAGTGTTACCCAATGGTCAGGTTTGGAAGCCTCATTTGCTATTGCTCTCCTTTGCATCAAAGATTCTCGCTGAAGCTAATGCGCTTCTTAAGTTGCAAGATAGTCCACCTGGGAAGCCTTTTGCAACTCGGTTGAGAGCACCTCCATTACCATTCCTGCTCTCATCGCTACTCCAGTCAAGACCACAGGTTAAGCTGCCAGAAGAGCAATTTGGTGATGATGATGGTCTAGATGATGATTTGGATGAGGCATCAGACTCAGAGGATGAGTCTGAATATGATGATTTGCCTCCATTTAGGAGTTTAACAAAGGCTCAGCTAGGAAAACTGAACAAAGCTCAGAAGAAAGCATACTTTGAGGAGTTGGAACTCAGGGAAAAACTTTTTATGAAGAAGCAGTTAAAGGAAGAGAAAAGACGGCGAAAGATGATGAAGAAAATGGCTGCTGCAGCCAAGGATCTGCCAAGTGAGTACAGTGATAGTGTTGAGGAAGAAAGTGGTGGCCCTGCTTCGGTGCCAGTTCCCATGCCGGATTTAGCCTTACCTGCTTCATTTGATTCTGATAATCCTACTCACCGGTACCGTTATCTCGATAGCTCGAACCAGTGGCTTGTGAGGCCTGTTTTAGAAACTCATGGTTGGGATCATGATGTGGGTTATGAAGGCATAAATGTAGAGAGATTGTTTGTAGTCAAAGAAAAGATCCCAATATCCTTTTCTGGTCAGGTAACAAAGGATAAGAAGGATTCAAATGTTCAAATGGAATTTGCGAGTTCTTTAAAGCATGGCGAAGGCAAGGCAACTTCTCTGGGATTTGATATGCAAACAATGGGAAAGGAGTTGGCTTATACTTTACGTAGTGAGACGAGGTTCAGCAACTATAGAAAGAATAAGGCAACAGCTGGTCTTTCGGTTACCTTAATGGGAGATGCCTTATCAGCGGGAGTTAAAGTTGAAGATAAGTTGATTGTCAATAAACGTTTCCAGATGGTTGTGTCTGGTGGTGCAATGACTGGTCGTGGCGATGTAGCTTATGGTGGCAGTTTGGAGGCCCAACTGAGAGACAAGGATTATCCTTTGGGTCGTTCCTTATCAACGCTGGGGCTATCCGTTATGGACTGGCATGGAGATCTTGCTGTTGGTTGTAATATACAATCCCAGATACCTGTAGGACGGTCGACAAATCTTATCGCCCGAGCCAATTTGAATAACCGAGGGGCAGGGCAAATCAGCGTTCGCCTAAACACCTCGGAACAACTTCAGATAGCTCTGCTTGGCATTGTTCCATTACTGCAGAAGCTTTTTAGTTATCCTCAACAGGTGCAGTTTGGTCAATGAAGAAAGTTTAGTATCTGTGCAATGCCTCCATTAGGGAACTCCAAATAGTCTTGTGATAGTCATTGTTAGAAAGTGAGTTAAATAAGATTTTTTTTTGTTTTTTTTTTTGGTATTGTTTTTTCTATTTTGCCCTGCTCCCCACTCCCTCTGTATCTTCATGACCTGATTGAAAGTTCATCCACTATTTTGCATTGACAAATGGTTGTGCTTTCTTTGGTAGATATTCTCAGATTTTGTTCTTGGTTTCTTTGTGTTCTGTAGAATTTTGAAGGATGTATCAGTGGAAGGGGGTTCTGATAGATTCAAAGCACTTATTTTGCTATGTTTATGTATCAATGTTTAATGTTTGAGAAAGCCTGTTCAATGGAATAAAAAGATGATATAGCTTATTCAGACGTCTGGTTCTAGAGTTAGTGAAGCATCAAAGAAATTCAAAACTGTTAATATTGGTCTATTAATGAGGTTCTATGGTGTAGTGGTTAGCACTCTGGACTTTGAATCCGGCGACCTGGGTTTGACTTCCGGTAGGACCTACTCTCTTTTGCCAAGGGATCGGAGTCTTAAGTAGTCTAATTTTATGTTGTATCTATAAATAAAAAGACATAAGTTGAAGAAAATAATTTTAGTATTTTAAATAATAAAATCTATTATTTCAGGAAACAAATTCCTTTTTCATTGAAAAATTCTAAATAGTTAAGCTTATTCGATTTATTTTCAAATTAATTAATTAATTTTTATTTTAAAATATTTTTAATTAAACTTCAATTTTTTTGATAATTAAAGATAATTTTTTAAATAATTTTTTAAAATTTTTAATTTTATTTAATTTTTAAACAATATTATAACTTTCTAAATACTGTTTAACCTTTTAAATCTTAAATTTTTTTAACAGTTTAAATTTTAGTGATTTTTAAAATATTAAATAATGCATTGCCTTTGATTGGTACATGCGAATGCTAAAGAAAGAAAGTTATACTTGATTTGCAATAATTCTATAACAAAAATACCAAATCTCTAATTAGTAATTACCAATTACTAAATGTTGTATAAGAAAATACTAAATTTGTTAATTAAATATTTTAAATAAATTATTTAATAAATCAATAATTAAAATTAAGCTCAATCGATTAATAGGAAATTACTCTAAAATCTTACTTAAACAAGATTAATCGTATTAACATGAAAATCAAATGTCATATAAAAACTAAAGTTGGTAAGCTAATTCATTTCATTATTTGAATCCAACAAACAAACACCTCAAAGGAATCTGAAAAAAAAAAACCATTACAAAGCCATATTCTCACCATCAGAAACTCGACCAAACCATAAAAACTGAGAAAACAGCTATTGAAATGTGATTCAGAAACAAGCTAACTGTATCACTGAAGTTAGCATCTGAAGTTTTGGTGTTTCCATTGCTATTTCCAGTAACAGAACTTGGACTGTCTTCTACATTTTGGTTCACGCCAGACCTTGAATTGTCAACTAAAGCTGTCACATTGTATCCAACAATGGCGTCACCATTAACATTGGCTGAAACTGTCTGCGCAATGGCATACCCTCTTGCTAGCCGGAAAACGCCGGTGCCACCGACAATCGGCATCTCTCGGGGGGAACTCATCGCTGGATTTTTACCAAACAGACTAAGAGAGCTGCCATTGTAGATACCATCTGTGAAAGCAAGACTCATTGCCATGATCAATGACACGTCATTTTGACTAGCTGACCCGTAGATTCCTTGTGCTCGACCCACCAACTTGGAGGTCGGATCAGCAGTCTCTGTAAGCGGGTCGTCAGCCATCATTATCGACCCGAAAAAGGTCGGAGATTTGGTTGTTGCGGTTGACTGCGCCACTCTCACGGCAGAGGGGTTGTTGCCACTGAGTGTGTCGTGGAAGTAGAATTGGAGATTATGTGTTGTGTCTTTTTCAGAGACAGCTCTCGTCACCCATGTCTCTACAGCGTAACTTTGAGTTGATAACATGACTGCCATGAAACAAACGAGCATGAAGACCAGACACAGTTTTGCCATAGCTCTGAGTTTCGGTTTTGCTCTTTGAAAATGTCAAGAAACAGGAGAGACAGGACACGAACACAAGCTTCGGAGGGGTTGTCAGGTTTAATATAGGAAACAGAACTGAAACATTTCTAAGGCAGTTTAACTACAGCAGGACCCGCAATTATTGTTACCGGCATCAGAATCTAATCACAGTCACAGACTTAAGTTGATAGTTTTGTTGGGAATGGGAAACCTAATACACAAGCGGTTGAAGCGTTGCCAGGTGTGTTAGGACTAACCCAAAAAGCAGTCCAAACCAAAAATTCCATAACCTGAATTACTATCTTGCGCTTTGTTTACCATTTGATTTGGTTAAATTTTAATCTTTCTATATATCTCATCATAATTCGTGATCAATCTTTTCTGGATAAGCAAGTTATTAGAAAAAAATAGATTTAACAACTTAAATTTGAATCAAAATTTAAGTTTATTATAAAAATTTTAACTCGAAATTGAACCTAAACTCGAAATCAAAGAAACTAATTTCAAATTTATCTTTAAATTTAACTAATTTGATCTAAATTATGGATATATTTATATTCATATTTATCTCCTCGAGATTTGATGATACATATTCAGTCAAACCTAACTCATTCGTATCTCTAGAAATTAGAATTGTGGGCCAAGATGGATTCATATTTCAGTAGACAAAACATTTGCAAGCCTGAAAGTAAACTTTGTTACCCCACCTAATAATATATCTAGGAACTAGGAAGTGTGAAGTCATGGCATGGAAGGACCTACCAAAGATGCTTATCTAAAATCTAATGCTAAGTCATCTCATCTCCACTCATTTTATTTTGGATTTTGAACTTTTAGAAGTCTTGAATTCTTCATCATTTGGTTTTTAATTCTAAGAATCTTCTAGCTATTAAATTTGTTTTAAAAAATTCTTCTAATTTTCACATTTTTAAATCTCTTATCTTAAATTTCGGTTAAAAATAACAAAAAAATATAATTAAATGTGAACTAATCAAATACTATTTACATGACGATTCAACCCAGTTCTTAGACTTGAATTGAACTAATTACATCTGTATTAATCAAATTTAATTATTTTACGTCAGAAGTAAGAATTGAATTGAGTTATCGTATTAATGACTTTTGATTAGTTTACTTTTAATATTTATATTGTGTTTTCTTCGTTATCATTTTTTAACCAAAATTTAAGAGAGGAGATTTTTATAAAAAAATTTAAATTAAAAATTGTTTTAAAAAATTTTAAAGATCGGTAAGTTTTTCCAAGATTTCTTGAAATGTAGCATATGTTTATGTCTTTTGCCCTAAATAGGTTTAAAAAGACCCTTTAACCTAAGAAATGTCATGATAACAAAAATTCCTTAATTTGTAAAATGTATAATAAATAGGGAAACAATAAAAATTTACATGAAGGACTTCAGTATCATATATCGGGAATTGAGTCAGCAGTAAGAGTTGGGTTAGCAAATTGAACAGAGCCATTTCTAATAAGAATGTTCAAAGCTGTACTAAAGAACAAAATTTAGGTAAACATGTCCAACTTTTCCCCTTTAGAAAATGGAGTTGGTGAACAACCGTAGCAAATCCCACCAAGAAGGAGCATATTATTATGCAGAAACATACTTTAAATGGTCAACCATACCATGCCAAACCAAAATTATGCACCTGAACTCCACCAAATCGTCACCAAAACAGCAAAAATGGCTACTGATGCATGATTTAGAAACATTACAGTGGTGATTCCACTTGAATTAACATCTGAGTTCTTGTTGTTTGATGATGAACTTGTACCATCTGCAGGAACAGTTTGGTTTCCATCCACTGAAATAGTAACATTATAACTAACAACAGCTGCGTTAGGATCAACAGAATAAGATTGAGCAACTGCATACCCTCGAGCCATCCTGAAAAGTCCTGTACCACCGACGATTGGTATCTCTCTCTGTGGACTCATAGCTAAGTTCCTGCCAAGAAGAACAAAAGAGCTACCCTTGTAGATTCCATCCAACAATGAAAAGCTCATCACCATGATCAAGGACATTTCACTCTGCCCTGATGAACCATACAACCCTTGAGCTCTTCCAATCAACTTTGAGCTCAAGTCTGGCTCCTCAGTTAATGGATCGTCCACCATTGTTATAGCTCCAAAGTTTGTTGGCGATTGGTTGGTGTCGTTGGCTTGAGCCACCCTCGCTGCCGTGGGGTTGCTGCCACCTAATATGTCGTGGAAGTAGAACCGCAGATTGGTTATAGTCTCTTTCTCAGTCACAACTCTCTTTACCCACTTCAGGTTGCCTGAATCCTGAGCTTGTGGCTTGCTTGCCGCTAATAAAAAGACCGAGAGAGCTAGCCACAGATATAGTTTTGCTTTTGCCATGTCTCTGTGCTCTCAGATTTTGATCTATTCTTTTTTTCTTTGGAGTGAAAACACTTTCAACATTACATAAGCCTCAAGACTTTTCCAGGGTTATGTGGGCAAAGTTGATTTGGCATGCTCGTTGTGAATGAAAATGACTAAAAAACTTAACTATGCGATGGTCAAAACTTGCAACTTAATATATGAAGAACTCAAAATCAGGCTCCAAAGTCGTGAAACACACCTCTGGTTTGTGTTTATCGGAACTGGAATGGAAATTGTAGATCAGAAAGTGGAACATCGTGACTTGGAACACATCAGCTTTGATTAACAGAACATTGTTCCTCTATTCCAGGGAAGATTAGGATATTAATATATTTTTTGTTACTGGAGAACTTTCTCAGGAAAAGAAAAGTCATGCGATGTGATGATGGAGTAAACTCAAGTATGGAAGAGTGACATTATGGCCTCTAATGATTTTACTTTCACATGTGAAAAGAAAAAAATCACTATTAGTTGTCTGCCATTCCCAATCTGTAAGATGCCGGTAACTTTTCTGTTCTAGCTGTAATAGAACATCATCATATGCTGAAAGAAAGTGCCCTGCAAGTTGCATCCCCCAATTTTGGTGGAGTGAAATTAAGGATGGTAACACGTCAGTAGCTCAGGCCGGCTCAACTGTCGTTTTGTCAAAATAACTTCGAAGCCGGTTCACGTCAGGTCGGCCCTGGCTGGCTTGCAACCCTAATAAGAACTAACTCAATAAAGTCAAAGTATTAAGTTAAATGTCTAAGAACTTCTATCTAAGTGATTCATCTCAGTAAATGAATGTATTGGAAGTGTTTTATTTCATAAAAGAGTCATTTTCATTAGTGGGAGGATAGTGTTGTTCTATGTCCTACCATGTTCTCATTTGATTTCTACAAGGAAAAGGACTGAAGTATAAACCAAAGAACATTCTTCAATCATACCTTTTGTTTATAATTCAACTATATAGTTTTTAATTCAAGCATCTTTTGTTGAAAAACAATGAGCATCTTGCCTACTACTAAAATAATATCATATATTAATTAATCGAATTTTATGACGTTTGATATTTTTATATTTTGAAAAATAATATTTACCCTCTTATCATATTATTTAACTATCAAATAAGTCTTTCAATTATATTTTGTTAATTTTTAATTCATTCATAACTACTCCCACACAAATAAAGACTTAAGCTTTTAGATGTTTATATGGTGGATAGCTGTGCAAGTACATTAGCCAAAGAAGTTGCATAATTTATGAAAAAACCATGCCTTGAACTCTTGAAGAACACTATGGGAATCCAAATGTTTAATGAATTTGCCAAAAATCTGATCTTTCTTTCTGAACTTTTTAAGTGAAATTACTACAATATTAATTTGCTTCTGGTTATTGGAATAATTCAGAATTTCGATGATGAGAATGATAATTAATTTCAGCTCAGATATGACACATTATGATAGTTTAGAAGATGAGAAGATCATAAACTGGTACATAAGAAGTATGATAGATTTTAAAGATCATTAGTTGCAGAAATAATTCTGATTTTTCCTATTCAAGCTCTGAATGTAGGAGGCTTTCTGATCATAGTAGCTTGCTCAAATCCATATGCAATCTGAATAAGCTTTGGTTTTGTACCCTTTAGTCCTCCAAAGTTGATGCCAAAAGGCACACCATCAGAATCATAACCTGCAGGAACATTAATCCCTGGAAATCCTCCGATTGCAAGAACAGGAGAAAT
>JANIJF010000210.1:78668578-78679057 GCA_024520955.1 Erythroxylum bequaertii | reverse complement strand
TTCCCAGTCCCATTCCGATTACTCTCTACGAACCACGCGCCCCCAAGAGCAGTTACAAAAGGAATTTGTGAAAGTCTCTGGTTGAAAGAGTGCTGACAAAATTGGAAATCAATTTTGAGTCACCTATAAAGCATTATTGTGATAACAAGGCGGCCCTAAGCATGGCACACAATCCAGTCCACCATGAGAGAACAAAACATGTTGAAGTTGATCGACATTTCATCAAGGAAAAGATAGAAGATGGAATAATATGCCTAACTTATGTACCAACGAAGAAGCAAACAACAAATGTAGTTACCAAAGGACTTCAAAGACAAGTATTTGAAGAATGTATTAGCAAGTTAGACATGATTGATATCTATAATCCAACTTGAGGGGGAAGCGCAGTCAAGATACGGTATTATCACATAATATTGTGATAATCTGATTGTAATCAGATTATATTGATTAGATAGCATTATCTTAGGATTATTTCCTTTATTTGTATAGATTCTCTATCCTATTCGGTATCCCCTATACATGTATATATGTACTACATTCCCTAAGAAATATGATATAGAACAAAACCGCTCTTATTCACAGGAGCTGAGGGAAAAAGTCTGCCAAGGGATGTTGAACTTTGACTCCGGCATCATAAAACAAACCTGATAACGTGCAGCAGAAATAAGCAGATTCATTGTTGCAACAAATAGGTCTTCTTTCCATTCCAGCCGCTCTAATAGTGCATATTTCAATGATTGCCTCAACTCTGTAGTCTAAAAGCAAGCATGTAATCAAGATTTACACATAATGTTATACCAAAAGAGTAGAGAACTACAGTAAAACTACAAAATTAGAGCAGAGAACCTGTTTGTCGTCCAGACCCAAGCACAGTTTGTCAGACAAATAGGGTTGCAAGTAATCTGCTGTAATCAACAACATTGATAATACCTTAACAGCAGCAACCTGTATTTCCTGCATACAAACTCAAGGACTCGCAATAAAAATACTGAGCCAACAATTTACAAAATATGAAACATAAATAAGACTTATAATTCAAGTTGTAAGATTATGAGCCTACAGAGGTCAGACGTGGTGTATTCAACTAAATTTAGGAGACATAATCCATATTACTGAACAATCATACATTTGAGAATATGATAAATTTACTGAGCACATTATGCAAACATACTAAAATCAAGCCTTCAGGATGCCAGGTCAATAGATTGTGCATGCAATCTTAAAAGTTGACAAAGCTAGACTTAATTAAAACATGACAAACATATCAAGCTTTTCACATTTAATAGTTATGATTGATACATGAGTTAAAACAATTCCCTCAGGTGTATGAAGCCAGTTAGCAATACTCAAGGCTATAGAAGTTCATGGGCCAGGTAAAGTAAATAGAATATTAGGAAGCCCACTGTGCATAAGGACCTACTGTATTAACCTAAGGGCCTTCTGATAATCTACAGCACTCAAACTTGAGGAAAAAGTTAAGAAATCAAAAGTAAACTTATGCATTGAGGATCGGTAAACATACAAGTCAACTAACAACTCAAGCAGAAAGCTATAATAGATTTTCTGAAATAGAACAGCAAGCAGTCAACCTTGAAAAAGGAAGTATCAATTTCAAAGCAATTTAGCATGTTCAACAATTCCAAGACAAAATGTGGAGCAAATATCACCAAGATCTCATCACCCACTCCCCATGCTCAAATTAATTAAATAGCTTGAACATGCAAGATAACCAGCTTGAAAGTGTGAAATACAGAAGATGAATGTAAAGGGGGAGGGAGGCGAGTGTGGAGATAAATTAGTACTAGTGGATAAAGTTCATACAGGAATTTGGGAATAAGATATCAAGGACAAAGCAGCTGCAACAATTGGAATTGGTTTAGTTGTAGATGACAACATCACTTGATGGAAAACTGGAATACTGGGACATATATCCTGAAAAATTAGAGTCATGCATCATGTCAGTTGGATAAACTTAGTCAAAGAATGGAGGGAAACTACATCACCAGGAATATGGTGCGAACATAAATGCAACAATCCTTTCACAGTACAACATCCAACAATAACAAAACATAGACAAATAGGATTTAAGAGCAAATAGTCCCAAGAGATATTGTGGAACAAAGATATCTGGTTTTGCCCTATCAAACCCATTTGTTTTCTTTTACTTAAGGATGTGTTGAACTTGGGATAGTTCCAGACTTGATCGCTCCTACGTATCCTATCTTTCATTTGTCAAACTTCTCTACTTTTGTAGTTGAATTTTGTTTCACGGACTCAGTGATATTGCAAGGAAAAAATAATTTTCCTTAAAGAAGTATACGACTGTGCGAAAATTTTTAACTTCTCTTTCAGAACTTATCTTAAATCACAATACATAACCTGTTCCTCTTCTCTTATCTTAAAATAACTACCTCTTTTCAGAACTTCCCTGACCATTTGTAGGCTCAGCCTGAAAATATTTCAGCAAATTTATCTTTTACTCTTGGCCAGCGGAGGCCGGCCTAAAAATCCATAACTATTTTGTTTTTCACTCTTAATTGTGACCTAAAATAATGTTATCCCTTTAGAAGAAATGCATTCAATCAAAAAGAAGACAAAACATAGTTTCCAAGAGGGCTACTGCTCATATTCTGTAATGCTAAATGGTACCTTCAAAAATTTTGAGAGCATGAGATGCAGAATTTCCAAAGCAGAACCAATGGCCTGTTGATATCCTTCAATATCCAATGGTTCAAAAAGCCGGCTAACACAAACACTCTGTTCAAAATGCAGTCACCATTATAAGCTAAGAAAAAGAGTTGGGTAAACTAATAAATAAAAGGTAAAAGTAAAGAAGGCATAGAGAATCACTTACCAGTAGGTTTTGCTTAGTTGTGCAAACAAGACGACAGAGAGTGTTGTGAATGGAAGAATCATAAAGTAACAGATCACGGATTACAGCACCCAATTTTTCAGAGCACAATGCTGACATGATACATGGTTTCAACAATTCTAAAACCTAGAAGAATAGCATCTGATTAGAATTGGTGACTGAAGAATTATTTACATATTAAAGAAACGGTAGTGCATTTTATATGGACTACCCTCCTATCTTCATATTTCAATTGGACATGCTCATGCCTACAACCAAGGACACTTGATAGTTCAAGGCATTCAGTTTCACTGATAAGATGACTTAGAATAAAAGATATAGAGTTCACCATCTAATAAGCCCAGTCCAAGATAGAGCTAGAAAAAGTATAAAAACAAACTTGAAACAACTTAAAGAAACTACCAAACTCACCTTCAATGTTACAGTCCAACGAACATGCTTCACCTTGTATTTCCAATATTCGTGATTAACAAGAATATACTGCAGACAGAAAACTACCAAAGCTAGAACAAGATCATTCTCCACTCTAGCCTCCACCAGTTCCATGGTTAAATCAAGCACTGCAAGATATTATAGCATGCATCTTGAATAAAACACACATGATATAATAATGTAGTTAAATTTTAGGTGTAACAAAATTCCACGTGATTTATTCAAGAAGATTACCAAAAATGAAATAAATGCACAAATAAAAGAGAATAGAAGATTCAAGTACAGAATAGAATATAATTTGACTCAAGCCACAAGCAAACGTGTATGTGTATTCCTATCCCAATATGCTCCAGAACGCACATAAAGCTTGCAATTTCAGATATGTGTGCCATTTAATCATCCCAGAACAATTGAAACATAAAGTATAATGTGATGAGGAAATAGTTAATATGATAAGGCTAAAGTTCAGATAAGATAAGCAAACAAAACAGTAGCAGATGATGTGTACAAAGCATTGATAACAAGACAGTAGCTATGAGGTGTAGGATATGATACCAGAAATAGCTAAAGGCTTGTAATAATCATTCTGCTCGCAGTCTATTAGGAGCATTTTTGCAAGTTTTCCAGACAGCAACCATGATCCACTGGAAAAAATGAAGTTTTGGTAGATTACAGGACACAAACAAAACTAACTAATAAAGAGGCATTTTATAGAAAACATCTGCATACAAAACAAGA
The DNA here is from genome assembly GCA_024520955.1 of Erythroxylum bequaertii. NCBI lineage: Eukaryota > Viridiplantae > Streptophyta > Magnoliopsida > Malpighiales > Erythroxylaceae > Erythroxylum > Erythroxylum bequaertii. The sequence goes on along the minus strand of JANIJF010000210.1, from coordinate 78,675,015 downwards.
TACAGATACTCCAGAACAGCCAAGGACAAAAACTTGCCTAGTCCCACCTGTCAGGCCCAAAAAGGGGGGGAAAAAAAAAAGAGGGAACGTAACAGACCCAAAAGAAGGGAAGGGAAAGGAAGCAACATATCTAATTTTTGGAACACTCACAAGTTTATAAAAAACCTACAAAGCAATAGTTTGTAGCTACAAAATGCAACCCAACTCATGCAGTTTGCCAATATCAAAATCATGACAAAAAAGGAAAGCGTGAAAAAAACAAAAGCTCATTAAAGTTCATACTTTTAAATTACCTTAATGAACCGCCATAGTCAATACCAGAGGTCCTTTCCTTCGAAGACATCTCAAATATGTTGACTTTCAAAGCCACAGCAGCAATGCGAGATGGGGCACTACCAAAAAGTCAAAGTATGGTAGATAAATATCTAAATTTCAGTGGAGTGAGTTTACAGCATAATTAATTTTCATGCAATACCAAGAATGTGAATACCTATAACACCAACCATGGCAACATAGAATGACCATCTATGCAAATGATTTGAAGAAGAGGAGATAACCTAAAATCGGCTGTGGACATAGATAAACTTACCATTTCAACATCTTGGCTAAAATGCTGACACCCATAGACATCACTGCAGTGCTAGAGGAATTAGGAGACAAGTTCTTTATTACAGAGCAAATGATCTCAACCACCCTGAATTAAAGAAAAAGGAGAATGAGTACTAAAAGGTGATCAACATGAGACAGATTAGAGTTGATTAACGAAATCATGGTATAAAATCAGAAAACTGAAATTTGCAATATTAATGCCAGCATCTACCACAAACTTTTTTCAATCTGCCCATTCATTCCAGCAGTTTGGAAATAAAATGAGTTGCCAATGCCCATCAAAGAGAAAGCTACGGCCTGCACATGAAAACATCCAAAAAGAAGATAATCATACAAGACATAAAGAATGGGACTCCAACTGTAGTTCTCCAACAAGACACTATTATTGTTCCCAACAGTTCCATTAAACAACTTTATCATCTAATTAGTGTACCTTGTTAAAGGATACCATTCGACATAGGAGATCAAGAGTGAGAAGAGCTTCCTCATTACTATCCAAATACAACACTTGGGCCAACCGCAGAAGCAAGACACACAACCCAGATTGTGAATACTACAGACAAGATGCATATTGTCAGGGACGAGATAGATATGCATTGCAATGCACTGCCAAATAGACATCAAACATTTTTCCAGAAAACTATTTAATCAATTTGATTCACACCCTTCAGTTAAATCTTTTGAGATACACCAACATAAATTGTAGACTATAGTAAAAAGCTAAGGATAAAATGGACATTATCAAAAGGAAAGAAGAACATAAGAAAGCAAAAAAATCAAGTCATGCAACCATCCATAAATGAAATCAGCAAGAGTAAGGAAAACAAGATTAACATGTAAAGGTATTAATTATCAAAAGCTAGATAAGACATCCATCCTTCAAGGTCCAATGCCAAATGGCCATGTGTGATGACATGTATATATATTCTATAATATATATATATATATATATATATATGTCAGAAAAGGCTATCTCCAGAGTTTTATCTGCCCTGGAGAGGTTCCAGAGTCCATAACTCGTGTACAGTCAACTACAAAATTATTTTAACAAAATCATATTAAGAGAATAAATCATCAGTACTAGACAAATGCAACACAATTCAGCACCAATATGCTCCCCATTTTTTAACAATGAAGAGATTTGAACCCAAGTTATGAATGTTGAAGGTTAAATAAAAATTTGGAAGCAAGGGAATGCACCAATACAAGTGCCACATAAATTTGTCACAAAATGCCAATTTACACTTTAAAGAGATATTGACTAACATATGTTGGCTGAAAATTTGGAAAAATTTTCACTAAACCTATTAAGCGATAACTTCTTTACCATTCTCTTCCCTCCAAGAATAGCCAAAGATCTAAATGGAACATCTTGGCAAGAAAGAGACCAGATGGAAATAAGGAGCAAAATTAGCAAGCATCTGGTTAGTATTAAGAAAATTTGTGGCCTTTACCTCCCAACGTACAAGAGCAGTATTTCCACTGACAACTTTCAGAATATGTCCACGAGTTTTCCTTGGAATAATCAAACTTTCAACCCCAGGAACACAAAGAGGCTGGCTAGTTTCCACAATCTCTGGGTCAGTATCTACAAAGGTCTCATTAGTTACTTCAAACAAGGATGAGACACCAACAGATGTATGAAGAAAATTATACCTGTTGAGAAAATAAAGACTCAAATTATGAGTAAAAAATAACCGAATCAGCTACTTTTCATTTAAATTGTTGATTATGAGGCTTAAACAGCTCATCATGCGTGATTTCTGGAATAATTAAGGCCAACACCTTCCTTAAACAAAATTCAGAAACAGAGGGTAAATAAAAATACAGAATCTGTTAGCAAGAGTATCAATGACTTTTATGTTTTACAAATAAGCAAATTGCATCTGCCACTGCAGATCCGTACTACCATATAGGCTATCTAGTTATCTCTTCAAACTACTGGATTTGCAGGCACTTGATCATGAACATAAACACTCTCATTCATTTTCATCAAGAGAAAAATCAATTCAACAGTTAAACACTCTCACACTTGTTATCCAGACATTTGAATCAAATACAGTAATGAAAGTTCCACATTTAGTCCACAAATCTATCAATCCTTTTGGATTCACTAAGTGAGAACAAAGAATGTAATGTTCATATGTACACACACACACACACACACAAACACAAACACAGCTTATGACCATTTCAAAAAACACAGAGCAAGTGCAATGTTTAAGCCTCAGCAACACATTTCACAGGACAGGAGCCCTTCTAGAACCGAAGCCTTGCGTACAATACCATTTCTTCTCCTAAGTTGATCTAAGAGGAACATTAATAATTACATACATACAAGAGTAAAGACTAAGGACATATAGGAAATCACCAAGTGGAATGTCTCAAAATATTACTTACACACATTCAGCAGGCCAGCTTCCTTCACAAAGGGATGATAGAAGGCGAACAAGTTCCAAAGTCCTAAATGGAAATTCACCCTCTAAGTTACAAAGTAGGCACCGGATTGGACCATCAATAAAACTTTGTTTGTCCCAAAACTGAATACAAAGTGACTCCTGCAAAGTCAATAAGGAACTCTTAGCAATTACTAAATCATAGACAAAAAGAAAAACTCTAGTTGAAAGATCAATTATGATATGCACACCTCTCCCCGATAAATTTTGCAAAGAATACCAAGTATCTGGTTAAAGGTATTGTCCTCTAACTGCACAACAAGAACAGTAATAAGCATAATGAAAACATCTTGCTCATACTTTCAGAAATATTTAAAATGTAACACACTGCAGTACCTGAAGATTGATCTCATATGATGCAATGAACGCAGAAATAAAAGTTCTCAAGACACTACGATAACCAGCAACAGGACCCTACAAAGGAAAAAAGTAGTAAGATGTAGCAATAAGATGAATATATCCACTTTTGTTTTCAAAATATCAGAACCTGTGGTTTAGTTTACCAGAAGCACAAGTTAGACAAAGAGAATTGAACAAATTAAAAACACGTTGCTATTACAATCAAAAATCAATAAATTACTCACATCAGATTCCTTCAACATGGCACTTTCAAGAATCTGAACAAAACTATTCAGTGATGCACCTTCAAATGCTTGACGAACATAAGCAACATGATCAATGTCCTAAAAATCAAAATCAAACAAAAATAATGAAGGTTGCAAACTATCGTTAAGTGTCGGAAGAAGATAGAACCAATTTGTAAAACCCCTACCATTAATATATTATTTTCTTCTTTTCCTCGAAGTGAAGAAATTAGACAGAGGCATACTGCCCATGTAAGAACTAGGGGGCCTGCTTCTCTCATTTCAAGGGTATCAAAACTTGATATCAAGGCATCCATCTGCTGGATATCAGTCAAAGAAAAAACAGAAGCACCTTGCCTGAGTACAAAGAAAATAAATCAAGGAACATAGTACATTAGAACATCAATACATACATCGCCACCAAACGATGGCAAATTTATTTCCAAGACTTGCAGTGTGAGTTATTTTCAATCATGATAGAACCAAGACTGCAAATTATCAGACAAGTGATGTAAGCTCTTGTAGAAAAAATGAAACCCAAAGTGTTTGGAAAATCATTTGGATACTTAAAGAGCCTGAAAGACACATATGTGGTTATATTTGTCAATAACAGATGATTCTGCTACAATTTTTCCAAAATTCTAAAATAGCCAGAGAAGCTAACATGACATCTGAGTTGCACTCAAAAAGTAAATGAAATGAAACAGGCAGAAAGGAAGAAACCTGAAAGGAATGTCATCATGGACCAATTTGAGAAGATTCTCCAAGTCCAAGGCTAGCATGAGGATGAGTAGAAGATGGATTTTCGCATGAGAAATATACTTTAATGCGTCAACTGATATCGCCAGCTTTCCAAAGTTATAGGACCCTGATAAGATTCCCTGTGGGATGATGTTAATAAGTCGAGTTGGAAGAAGAAAAGGGGGGAAAAAAATCTTTTCACTAAAAATATTATATACCTTATAGAATGAGCACAACTTTTTCCATGTTTCACAATTACAAGAACAAAGAGACTCATAATAAACCAGGAAAAGAATATCCAAGACCAAATTGTCTTCAATGAGCACCTCCTCAGCCCACAATGTGAAAAGATCAACATCCTACATAGAAAATAGCATATTAATAAACGAAGAAAATAAAGGAAAAGGCAACATACAAAGGAATTTCAAGATCATGGAACTACAGTCATTAGCTTAATTCTGAACACTAAAATATACTTGAACAACACATACTTAAAAGTTTCCAATCCCATATTTATAAAAATATAAATTAATTTGGAAGCTGTGAGTTTGCGAAAGATCTACCATCTCCTCTGGATTGCTGCAGGATAAAAGGTCCTGCATGACAGAGATTAATTTGCATTCCAGTCCATCTGAAATCAACTTTACCACCTCCTCCCTAACAATGTTCTCTTCTTCTTTGGAATTCATTCCAATGTACACTACACCAAGAATTAACAATACAGACATTAGAGCAAGATGAAATAAAATCAGCTTATCACCATGAGGTAATGCTGATAATCCGATTACAAAAATACCTCCAGGATATGCAGTACACTTCTAACATTTAATTAAACAAAAACAAGATGAATAAAGAAGGTTTACTAGAGAAATCGAAAGTGACTTACTAGCATGAATGAGAATCCATCGCGTACAATTGAGCAAACATTGCCGCTCCATGTAGTAATTGAGTAATATCTAACGAAAATACAAAAAAGTTAGACACACAGAAGCAAAATGCAACCATAATACGGACTCTACTTCATGCAATTTCATTGCTGAATATTCAGTACAAGAACATAAACGCCACAAACAAAAAAAGATGCAAGTATAAGTAAAATTTCACAGAAACCACATTTATGAGCAACAAAGTAACGAATGTGTACTAACCACATGAAGATATTCTTCCGCTATAGAATCAAGACCCAAACCATTAAGCTCTATCGACCTCTCTACAAGAATATACGACTGCACCTCATCTAAGCACTGAACAAAGCAACAAGTCAAAATTAACAATCCGAAAGAACTCCAATTATATGTAAAATAAACATTTAAAAACTCCACAAAAAAAACTCATACCAAATACGAACTGACGTGCAACGCCTTATCTCTCAGCTCAGGCTTCACTTTCAACTCGTGAGCGCCAATTTGAAGTTTCTGTGAGTTCAGCGCCTCTTTGGAAATAACATTTGGCGGCTTGAAGCTAGACACAGTGTCTAGAAACCACGCGTGGTTGTCCTTCAACTTCTTCGCCTACAAAACCGAAAACGACATGCACGAACTCACAAAAACGACGCAAAACAAAGAGAGAGAGAAGCAGAGAGAGAAACTAACCAAGTTTGCAGGGAGAGAGGCGGAGGAGGGAGAGGCGTCTTCGAGTTCAGTGAGAAGTGCAGTGAAGGAGTCCCACCAGAGAGATGGATCAACGGACTTAGCACTCGACGACATTGAAGAAGCAGAAGAGAGTTTCTTGTGCTCTCTCGAGATCGAAATTTGAAGGATTTTTGGCTCTTTATTGAATTTTTCGTTGAAGCTTCGTTCATACTTCATAGGACCTAAAGTTGCACGGTTAAAGAGCAATCAGATTGTCATCCAAACGACGAGCCGTATCAGTTAAACGGCTTGTCGTAGCAGCAGAATGGGCGGTAATAAGGCAAGAAGGCACAAGAATGTTAAGTGATTTTTTGGAAAAGTAAAACTTTGATAAATGAATATTTGATAAATTAATAATTTTAATTAAATAATAATATTTTTTGGTTCTGATTTAGGTCAATGAGATAAAATAATAT
>JANIJF010000210.1:77893178-77905174 GCA_024520955.1 Erythroxylum bequaertii | reverse complement strand
ACATACAATAACAATTTAGCTTTCACTTCCTATGGAGCCAGATATGATCGTGACTTGACAAAAAACACAAAGGGAGTCCATGTCAAACATCCAATCTAGTGCCATTTTGTCAATGGACTCTGCCATCCATAAGTCAAAATCCCATTTCCTCACTCAAAAGATGAAATATTAACCATAAACTTGAAAGGTGGGAGTTGCAATGTCACAGTTTAGTTCCTTGCTAATGTAACAATCTCTCGCCTGGTCATAGAAACAGAAACAGGATATGGGCATAGTTTAGGTTTCATGACTTCACTGTGGTTCATTCCATTGGTAGCCATCTTATAGCTACCATTCGTGAGATCTGCCCTATTGGTCATAAAATCTCCAACCTATAAACTTTAGCTTATGGACAATTCTTCCATGAATCAGAATATACAATCTCAGCCACTATCCCCAAATCGTGTGTATTGTAGCAGGCACTCAAGCAATTTTAATGAGGAACAAGCTCATAACATTTAAGACATGGACCATTTTGTATTAATTTTGTCCTATATACTGAAAGTTCGAACAATATGTCAAACTTGTAAGTGAAATTCAATACGAGTATACAAACCTCTTCATAAATCCTTCTCAAAGAACAAGCACCTCTTACACCAGCTTCAGTATCCCATGAAGAGTAATCTTTCCCAGTAACTAAATAACTATCTGCCATCTCCAAACAATTGAGAAGGATGCGAACAGATTCTTGAAGTACAGCAATGCACCTTTCTGACTCACTACAATCACCGTATAATCACACAATAGCAGATAAGCCTATCTTGGAGAAATATTAAGACGGAGGAGAAGAAGAGCAGGATACCATAAGCTAAAAGAGAACTGAAAACTAAAAATATATTCACACTGCACAGTACTAAAAGAAACAACAATAAAGCATTTATGCCCTTACTAACACAACTACAAAAGTCACCAAACAAAACCTTGAACAGCATCTTAAGTATGCTTAATAACAATATGCTGTTGCATTCCACTCAAACAAGAAAACTGCGAAAGATGGACAAAAAACAGGACCATCGACATTAAAAAAAGGTGTGAAACAATATAGAGAAGGATGGAGCTCAAAGAATTAGATAGAACAATACTATGTAGAATGGGGGAGCAAAACCTCTTCAGACCCCAAACCACAATGAAATAAGCAAACATTATATAACTTTTACTTCATTATGCACATCAACTGTTTGTGGCTTAATATTGGATAAATAATTCACCAAACCCTACACCCCTGAAGCCTAAATGCTATTTTAATTAAGGAGGATAATATTACCAGTAATGATGTTTCAGAGTGGTGGACAATAATCGACAACTTGCAGTGAATAGTCCAACAGTGAATTGCTGATCAAGAGCACAGGAAGGCATGCCTTCTACTTGATCATGGTTTTTGTTATCCAAAGAAGGAAATGAATTGGACAGAACTGAAACTCTAGAAGCTATGACTTGGCCAAAATCTTGAAACAGCGCTGCAGGTATGCCCAATGATTGCGCTACATGCCAGGTATCCATTTGGAACAAAGCATGTTTTGCAGAAATTCTTGTTACAATCTCAACACACATCAGAATGACTGCTCCTGGATCTGGATCATTATCACCCTTAGTTCCAGTTGACATGCGACAGAAAATCGATGGATTTTGCAAGTGAAGTATAATGTTGAACAAAGGAGCAATTAGACTCTGAATATGTCTTTTAACAACACTTAAACGTTTGCGACCTGGAAAGCAAATCCGATAACAACAGTTAAAAGATCAGTGTACACACTTGCTATTTGTTACTGAATAATGTAAAGAGATGCATGCTTTCACATGTTCATTAAGTTACCTGAAACATTTTCCAGAAGAAGATCTAAACAATCAACTCCAGCTGCAACTGTTGAGGAGACTTTTCCACCATCTGCATTTCTGGTAGTTATTTCATAGACGGAAGTATGATCTTCATTAACTCCGACTAGTGCTCTTTCTAAGGCCTGAACAGCTGACAACATATGCAACTCCGATGGCCTTTTTATCAATGCTTTAAAAGACAAGCGTGACCTAGCCTTAATTTCATTCAAGTGAAAAAGAGACCCTTTAGTGGCTCCTGTATGCCCATGCAGTATCTTAGTACTTGACTCTGTTTCATGAGATTCTAGAGTAGCTTCTTTTCCCTGTAAAGATATGCATTTCCCTATGGTCTTTATGTGTAATACAATCAGTTTTACATACATATCACGGGTCAGTGCAGGATTAGTTAAAGGGAAATGACTCCCTAATTCTTGCAGAAATTTCATAACACCATCTAACCAAATGAAAGGAAAAGGCTGAGGCACCACATCCATGTCCACAAACTTCAATAGCATGATTTGAGATAAATTGATAATATTTGGTATCAAGATGGGCAAGAAGGAAGTAAATCCAAACTTCAAATTTAACTTTGCAATTGCTGCATAAGAAACCAAAAGCTGCCTAATTAAAATTGCTGTTTTAGGGTGTTGACCTCTTAGCAAGCTTTGCAAAAAATACCCATTTACTGATTGGCACTCAAAAGAGTCAATCTTATTGAGAACACTAGCAATAGAAATTGAATCTTCCAATCCCAACCCCTGTCTGTGCAAATCAATAGTCTGAGAGTCATTGCCAGGATTAGATGATGTTGAGCAGATTGTTGCAGCTTCTGATTCTTGCTGTTTAACAAGGCACAAAATATCATGCTGGGACGCTAGAAAATTTTGAGCATCACATAAATTTTCAAACGGGTAAACACCTGCTCTAAGTATCAGGTGTAAGGAAAAACTAATTAAATCTGCAAAGACATTAATGCAAAGGTTAATTCTGGCTGCAGGCTCATGCTGCGATTTCATCAACTTGGCATTACAATCTCTATCCCTTGCAGTTGCAAGGTCCAAGGCAGATGCTAGGCCCCAAAGGAACCCACTAAAGCAAGAAACTAGGGAGGATATTTTGGTCAAATTTAGAACACTGGTACCATTTTCTATTCCATTATTGTATGGGTCATCCTTCAAAGATGTAAGTATGTCTTGTGTCTGTTCCTTCAAACTCTCAGCAAGAACAAGAATGTTTTTCCAGGATTCTACGTCTTTGAAGGAACCCAAACATCGATCAGATTGACTTGAACTGTTTGGTCCCTTATCATCATCAGAATTCAGTTGCTTACTGTAATATTTCTCAGCACAGAGAGATTGAAAGGCACAAATGCTTTCATACTTGCTTATTGTCAGGATTGCATATGATGTCTGATCCATAAATGAATATATCATGCATCTAATTTCATCATAGGAACCATCTGACAGTGTATCTTGAAGCCCGGCAACCACAGACATGGATTTGAAAAACCATAAAATAGGTAAAGAACCCCCTGACAGTACTGGCATGAACAACTGTGCCTTTTCCTCATAGTATGCCACTATTAAAAATTTCAAGGCCCTTCGGCAGGACAGTAGCAGCCTTACAAGCTCATACTTATTTGTGGAAGACGCTCTTTGACAATCTAATATATTGCCGAAGACAATTCTGCAAATTAGCCGCATCATATCAACTCAAATTCAATAAATAATTGCACCAAACAAGGTATAAACATGTAAGCAACGCATCAAACCACATAAGCCTAAAAAATCTCAGCATAAACTACATAGTCTAATTTCTGTCCTACAAATAGCTAAAGCTACATGGTTCATAGTTATGAGCTGTGAAATTGAGAAGACCTGCATTGACTCTGAGTATCTAGTAGATAGCTTGAAATTACAATTCAAAAACACATAATATTTTATTAGCATGAGGAACTACAAGTGAAGTCAACCTTTCTAGATTGAGTATGTAAGTCACACAACGTGAAAACGATCTTTTGCTCATATATCCCTTGGGCATCCAACACAAGAGACTCAGCAAACTCTGGCAAGCTGTAAATTGTGTATTGGTTGATTCCTGAGAAATATCAGCAGACTTTTCAAATGTTGAATGGGAAGTTACATTTTCCTCGGCAACATTTTCATGTATACGGTTGCTGCCTGAACCAATAATAGATGGCTGTTCAAATGTTCTTAAAACCTCTTCCCAATTAGGTGATGACTTCAAGTCAACAGCACCAATTGAATTATTCCCAAACAATGGTACAACTGATTTCTCCAATAAGTCACAGAACCTTGATGCCAAGTGTCTGCTAACAAACTAGTAAAAGAGGCACCTTCAGCATCATGTTAGACAACAATATAGGGAGAATTTGAAATTTAAAATTGCATCTTACATTGTGTTCATAAAAATCAGAATTACTGAGAAGTTGTGCTGAGATATGATTGACAGTGAGCTTGCTAAGAAGAGCATTTTCTTTGACATGGTGTTCTTCAGCCTTTGAAAAGCTTCTAGCTATAAGAGGAAGGGAAGTACTGATCAGATGCGATAGGAACAGCTTCAAATTCTTCTTACTAGCATGATTGGACCAACTGTCAACATTTTGGCAAACAATCCACCAAACTGCTGTTGGCAATGATTTCTTGTTCAAAGAACAAACATCTAAATCCCATATACCACTTTCAAGCAAAGTATGGTCACAACAGTCAATCCAATGTGTAGCATCAGAATTCACTGAAAGTTGATCTGTACCCAGTAATGAAAGGTTATTGATCATGAATTCAGTAAGACCAGTTACCTCCTGCTTCAAAACAGAGATGTGTCTCTTGCACTTTCTTATCCTGGTATGGTATTGTAACAAGCCATTGTCATCAAGCAATTCCATTTGAACAACATTTTCAACCTTTTTCTGGATATACTCAAAAGAATTTATCTGGCTGTTTAAGTCAACAAGCCTCTGAATGGCCATAACATGCAATAGATAAACCAGAGGAGAGCAATCTTCATTGCTATCCTGAAGATAAATGTCAGAAATAGATTGTATAGTCACAGAAAGAGAGGCTGAAGATTGAATAATCCAGGAAAAGTAGCCTTCATATTTGCAATCTGTCTTCTCCAGATAATCCCTTCCACTGTGTCCTGAAAATGAATCTCCCATCAGAGCTGACATCTTTTTTGATAATTTTGGAGGCATAAGGCTGATTGCTTGCCTGTATAGGCTTCGGCAGGACATATATAAACGAAAAAAGAACACAATGATCCAGTGGGTGGACAATCTACTTTTCAGAATACAATGCTTGATTCCAGCAAGGCTGTCATTAGGATTTGTTCCTGTGACAGAATTCTCAAATTCATTGAAGCTATCTGGCTGCAGTCCAATCAGAATATTCATGTAGGGACGAATGGCAGTTATCAGGTCCTGTACAGATTGCCCAACAAGGCTACAGTTCCCAACTGTGATGCTCAGTGAATCTAGCATGACTGCATACACTTCAGACAATCCTATTCCAAGCAGTTCTGATGGCGGATCAGACTTTTGGCTGTCACCAGCTGAACAATTATCATTCATCCATTCCATGGTTTCTAATACCTCTATGTTTAACTGTCGAATGCTTTCACTCACCTGCCCTTCTGGTATGGACTTGATAACATTATGGAAGGCCAGCTTAAATTCTTTAGTGCTTAAAAGAATCCCTACTGGTTTTACATAGGCTTCAAGAGGTAATGTTATGGTGATCAGAAAAGAACCATCATTTGGGCCACCATTGCAAACATTCTTGTGTATAATTACATGTCTTATTGCTTTAGAAAATGCATAAATAGTATTGTTAACCTGCAGTAATAAGAAAAGAGTAGATTTTAAAATGGAAATTCTCGAGCAATAGTTGTAGAAGAAGATGAAAGTAGAAATAAAACAGATGAAACAGAAAGAGACAGGATATTAGCCTGAAATAAATGAAGTACTAGATATCAAGATATTTGATCACACATCACACATGAACATCTTCATAACTCTTCAAACCTCAGCGCATGACCAGAACAAAATGGGGAAATGCGCAGAACAAACAACAGAATAGTAAATTGCAAAATTTTAAATAACAGAATCACATTAGGCTACAATTTTGAATGTCACAGCTAACCAAAAGTAGATATATTATGCCAATGTGGAGACAGTTTGACAAACCTGTCGAAGTTCACCATAGAGCTTAAGCAGCTGACACCCAAGTCCAACTGTCTGGGAAATTAACAAGCTATGATCGGGCAAGTCTTTAAAGGACTGGCCAAAGGCCAAAAAAGATATCAACATTACCCATAACTTGGTTGAATCATCACCAATAACTTGATAATCAATATCCAAAAGGTACCCTATGGCAATAAGTAGCTCCCTTGCTACTAAAGTCAAAACCTTCTGAGTTTGATTGTCCATATTAAATGTCGGCAGACCAAGTATATTGGTGGCAAACAAGAAAACAATATCATAGATCTTCTTCAAGAAATTCAGGTAAGCTCCTTCAGAGACATCCTCTGTTTTTAAGTATAACTGTTCATGCAAAAAGGTAGCAAGCAAACTATTGATAGCCTTCAGAACATAGTGAACATCCAAAAAAAGGCAGTCAACTTCCAGTTGAGTATGAAGAAACTCATTCATCTTAAGCAAAAGCGGATCCATAATCTGTACAAAAAATTCAAGAAGTGATTTTCTTTTTTCTGCATTCAAATTAGCAGGACCAGAGCTAGTATCTGAAACTGCATCACTACTCTGATGTAGCTTATCAAATGAATGAACCAACAACTCAGCTGAGCCACGGGAATTACCAATTTTGGTATTTTCAGAGAGCAACGATACTCCATTTGGCCTTCTGACTCTATTAACTAGTAAGTGAAATAGTTGACCCAAGCCATTGAGTATATGTCCCTTCTTTGTAGCCATCATTCTATGTAGTTTATCAAACAAATGCCTGTGGTAACTTTTAATGAGACACATTGAATCTGTCATTTTTCCTTCATTTGATGCCAGGTACTTCCCTGAACCGCGTAAGCTAAGAAATCCATCAATGTGGAATGGATGAAATAAACCTTGCAATATAACCTCCTCTACCATAATCATTACATTTCCCACCGGCAAAGCATGATCTCTTCCATTAAAATGGACCAATAAATGCAACAATGGCTCCAAAAGCTCATCCAAAAAACAATGAAAATTATTTTTGTGAAGGGGGTGGACCCTCAAAAATTTGGCGAATGGTTCGAGAACCAAGATACAGAAGCGGAAAGCAAACGTACCAGCATTTCCATTTTCAAGATTCTCATCGCAAACTTTCTGTACAAGATCAAGAACTGAATGGGCAGTCGAGATCCACAAGTCCAAGTTTTCATTTGACAAGTTACCATGAGATAAGAATAACAGAGAAATGCAATCAAGTGCAACAGTATATAATTCAAACCCTTCACCAAAGAAAAGAGATTCTCTTGATAGCAAAGACACTTCCTCTAGTAAAGACAATGCTTTTGTTGCAATACACCAGATAGCTCGTAAAATATTTCGTGAGAAACTTAAAGAAAGTTGCAATCTTAAAGCCTCCTCCAGGGAAAATTTAAAGATCACCCAGCACCTGTAAGAGCAAGCAAATATGGTAAAGTTGGTTAGTGAGGAAACTCTTTTTTGAGAGTTGGTGAGATATGCACAAAGATGTTCTTGGAGAGAAGTACTCTAATGATTGTAGGTTGGTGAGAAGGGCATAAACAAGATGATGAGATGTGCATCAATAAGTGAAGAGAAGTGCTTCACAGAATATTCTAAAGATGGGGTTAAGTGCTCCAGAAAATTTGAATTGCCCGTGTAAAAGAAGTTATGCAAGAGTTGACTTAGCCAAAGTTCTCAATTTGTTTCCTAAACTAAATTCTCCAGAGTTCAGCTTAAGGGAAGGTGTTAAGAATTAATTTGATTTATGTCATATATTTAGCAAGGTTATTTAGTTGTCCGAGTCTTTAGGAAGTCAATTAATTGTTGCTAAGTTGTTGAGTCACGATAGTAGTAGTGGGTAGTTTTTATTAGTGCTTTTGTGACCCATGTTGGCCACTATGCGTAAGCCTTATATAAGGCCTTGTTCTGATAATTTAATTAATGTGTGTGAGTTAGCATCATTTTTTTAAATTTCATTGTTTTCATCTTCTTTGCTCACTCTTCTTTCTATCATTTATGTTCAAAAATTCCAACATTGTAGAGGTCGTCTTCTCGTAAGACGACCTGGTTTTGTCCTCTTTACCTCCAGTTCAAGCTCTAAAAGTTTTTTAAGAAGGGCCAGGGCACCTTAGGTAGCTCCCCATCTTTCTATAGTCGTTGCAGTCGGGTATTAAGACAGAAAAGATTAAACAAGAAAGCATACCACTTTTGGTTAACATGCCTAAGGTCCTTTGGTGTATTGGATGAAAAAAGGGTTGAGTTTGCTTTCAAGCTTCATAGAGAAGCCCTGTGTATAGATGACTTCACGATAAGGAGAAGGAGGATAGGCTCTGGGAGGTTGTGCATAATTGTAGACATAGCAAAAGGGCTTCCTAACTATGTTCACATCATAAAGAGTAGGCAAGAATAACACGCTATTTAAGGTTACTCTAATGGTTACAAACCATTAGAAACCATCTCTCAAGGTCCAAGGTAAATAGTGGAAACCAATAGGCAAAATTTTGGCTTTTAAGTTAAACCTAATTTTCGAGGGGCTCAAATTGAACCCCAATATTTATAAAGCCTTCAAATCAGACACTACATGGGCATAAAATCTTACCCTCCATCAGTAAATGCCATATGGATTTTTATACAACATGACTTTTTTAAAATTCTGCATTGTCCCACTAATATGCAAAACTCACCGTTTGAGTCTCTTCCAATTCTTTACCAGACACAAAGTTTGAAGTTCATGACATATTCTTCAGATTCTTTATGTAGCTTATTACTGAAAGGAACTTGTACATTCATGCATACAACTGTGCAATCTATAGTGATTTGTTTCTAGACCTTTGTTCTAGGCGAAAGCAACTATCACCAGAGCCTATTCAAAGAAGAAATGGTGTAGCCTTGCCTAACGCTTCTACAAATGGTAGATGGAGTTTTCCTTCACATACTTAACATACTTCACATACTATTACTTCACAGCTCCTTGTATTGCATCAAGCCCTCTCCTCAGTATAATTGTGTAATATGTTATAGTAAGTGAAGACAGAGGCCACAACGGTACTCAACAAAAGAGTTTGTTGAGGCAGTTTCAGAAAGCGACAAAGATATAGTTGGGGAGAGGTTGCATATGATGATGAATATTTGAGGAAACGAAAACAAAGAAGCAAGCTATCTAGCAGCTCTAAAGGGGATGAGGAGTATCAGTGGGATGAAGAAAATGGCGAAGATGAGGATGAGGAAGAAGAAGAATAGGATTCTGTAAGCATCAGTGAGGAGAGTGATCAACCTCAAAAGTGCAATAAATTATCAGGCGGTACTAAGAGAGAAACAAAATTGCGATCTGTTGATAAGATCCAATCAAGTCTAAGACTTGATAAAAGGGCCACTAGGAACTGAATAAATTACCGGCAATATGACCTCTCTGAATTAGAAGCAGAGAAGAAAACACCCAAAAAATCAATTGCATCATACGAGCACTCCGATCGATGCAAGTGAGCATGTAGAGTATTCAACTAGCAGTCCAGATTCTGATGGCATTGGTAATGAACAAGATGGGAAAGTCCATTCGCCTGTCGTTGGCTATAATGAGGCAGCTCAGGAAGAGCAAAATCAGCCAGTTGAAAAGTCCAATAGTCCAGACCAAGATGAAGGTGAAAGTGTGAGAAAAAGATGATACTTTGATCTCAATAAAGTAGCCCCAGGTTCTGGTTTTGATGACGGCTCAAACACAACAATAACAGATGAAGACACGGATGATTTTTGAGCTGATCTCTCTACTGGAAAGCAATATTATGTACTATTTTAAAAAAAGTTATAAATTTTGCAATCTTAGCATGGAGGAAATTATGATTATAGTTCTTCTACGGTTAAAGTTTAGCAACCTTGATGCGATTCGTCTAGGATTTACGGTAGGGAGCAACCTGATGCTGAGACTCAAACGGTGAGTTTTGCATATTAATAGGACCCACTAAATAAAAAAAAATTCACATTGGTTAAAAAAAGCCACTTGGTATTTAACTGACAGACCTTTGTTAGATTTTCCGTCCATGTGGGGTAATGATTTGAACGCTTTGTAAATACGAAGGTTTAATATGAACACCGCGAAATGTTAAGGTTTAACTTAGATTTTGGTGTGAATGCTAAGGTCTAAAAACTACACTTTTTGCCGCAAAATTTTTAAGAGGAAGGATAATAGTGAACTGATGGAGTTGGAAAAGCCAGGTGAAGCACTGATTGTTGGAGGTGTAGAAGCAAACAACTAGAGAAGAAGGTGAGCTTAATAAAGGGCCTCAAAGACCTTCTCACTATTTTCATCATAATATGGACAAGGAGGATAGACGTGGTGAATAAGTGGGGATAATGGGACCATTGAGAAAGAGAAGCAACCTGTTACCCCACGACTTGGTGGAGACATTATCTATCCCATTAGTGATACGATGGAAATAAATAAAGGGCGATTTCACAGTGACAAGAGAAAGAGGTCCGAAAGAAATAACAAGAGCAGGAGCTTTAAAGGTAAAAATTTATTAAAAATGACTTTTTCTCATATGGAATGCTTCTGGATTAATTACCTTAAGAAGCTTCAAGCTTTACGGAATTTTGTAAATGCTACACATCCTTTATTCTTACGTCTCTTGAAAACCCAATTGTAACTTTATTTCAAACAATTAATCAGCATCACTTTTTTGGGAGAATAATATTGGCTTACAACAATATATTTGTCAAAGTGGAAGAACTAAAGGCATATAATCAAGAAATCCATGTATCTATCCAATTTTTGCAGGAGTGTTGAACGGTTTTTTTTTTTTAAGTTTTATATGGTTATAACTTCAATTTCTAATGGAAAAATGCTATGGGAATGATTGACGCATTTTTAGGAAAATTGATTTGGGCCCTGGTTAGTTTACAGAGATTTTAATGCAACCTCTTTTAGCTTAAAAGTTGAGCGACCGTCCAGCTTAAAGAACTTAATTGAAGATTCCAATAAGTGCAAGGAAAGCCTAGAATTGGTGGACTTGCACTACGAGGGAAATAGGTTTACATGGAGAAACTAGCAAGAATCAAGACGCTTCTTTAGGAAAAAGTTAGATAGAGCAATGCAACCTTGTATGGCTAACCAAATTTCCTGATAGCAAGGTTAGGTTTACAGAGCCTTTCTTCTCCTATCACATGCTTATTAAGATTGTATATATGTTCTAAGAGGTATATAAAAAGGTATCCTTTTAAATTTAAAAGTTTTCTTGCTTTTGATGAAGGATTTTTGGATGCAATTTTTAAAGAAGAGGAAATCAGTTTATGAGGCTTCAAGCAGTTTGTATGTGTGGAAATTGAAAGGTATCAAACAATAATTAAAGAATTTGAATGCAAAAAGGGATCTCAATGCTAAATAAGCAATATCAAATGCGAAGGACGGGCTAATAATGATCCAATAAAGGATCTCTAATAATCTGAGTAGTAATGAGCTTTTAATGGAATAGAAGCAAGTTTTGAAGGACTACTTAGGCAAAGTTGAAGACCATGCCATTTTACTAAAGCAAATTTCTAGAAATAGCTAGCTAAAGGATGGTGATAAAGGCACTAAATTCTTCTTTAACTCAATTATGGCTAAGAAGAATTCCAATAGCATTTGCTCAATTACTTCACAAAATGGAACATTGATTGCTAACTAAGAATAGTTGTTAAATAAAGTAATGTTCTTCTTCAAAAATTTATCTAGATCATACTCCCTTAGCACCTCATCAGTCGAGCAATTATGCAAAAGGAAGCTAAACTTCTCATCAAGCTAGTTAAAGATTATGAAATAGAAAAAATATTATTCCAGATGAATGGGTAAGCCCTGGACCCTTGATCGCGGCTCTATCGTTTTGATATATGATCAACCCTTGGAAACCGAATCAAAAATAATAAATACCAAGGATTGCAGTATAGGATGCAACCTCGGGTCGTCTCA
>JANIJF010000210.1:77805657-77818302 GCA_024520955.1 Erythroxylum bequaertii | reverse complement strand
TCATATTCCCATTTATTATGTATTTAACTATTTACTCAACTTGAATATTTATTTTGAGATTTATATAATATTATTTGGCTTTTATATGTTTTAATATTTATTTTTAATATTAGTTTACTTATGTTATAATCCATATAAAAGATTTGGTTAGATATATTTTTCATTTATGTTTTATATGGTTTTAAATTATATAATAGTTAATATATTGTGCTTTGCATATTGTTTAATATACTTTAGATAATATTTATATGCATAACTAATTTTTATTACAAAATAAAATATAGTTAAAATTAAAAGTGCTTTTTATTTTTATGTTACCAAATAGTCTACTATATGAAGCTCTTTCAAAAAAGCTCTTTTTTAAATGATAGCTAAATAGTCAACTGGCTTTTTAGAAAAGTTATTCTAAAAAAAGATCTGCAGAAAAAAGTTCTACTATCAAAAGTTCTATTAGTATAAGTCCAACTAAACTGAGACTAATATTATCATACCAAAACTTGATGCTTTCTCCATTACCAATATGGTATTTCATTTCCTTGTTAAGAACATCTCTCAATTTGAACATTTAATTTACGGTCCAAAAGGTGTCAGGTTTAGCTTGCATACTCCAAAAGTTGTTCTTTTTTAGGTATTCCTTATGCATCCATTTTACCCACAAGGATTCATGATTATTGAAAAGTCTCCATATTTTCTAGGCCATTAAAACCTTGATAGAGTTTCTAATGAATTTTATCCCTTTACCACCTCGAACTTTAGGGGGACATACCTTTTTCTAGCTAATCTTAGCTACTCCTTTAGTAAAAGTTGAGCCACACTATAAGAAGTCCTTTAATATCTTTCCAATTTCCTTAATAAGGTTGTAGGCAATATAAGATGGGAGCTCCAGTATACATATATATGGTTAATAATAGAAGATAAGATCTGACACCTTTTAGTATAAGATAAGACAATATTCTTCGAATTGTGAATTCTCATCAAAATGGAATCAAATGGAGGGGGAAAATCCCTATATGTAAGTTTCGTAGTGGTAATGGGGATACCTAAGTATATAAAACGAGTATCATAAACTTGGAGCCCTATAATTCTTGCAAGTTCCTATAATAGTTCCTTTGACAATAAGAAACAAATAGTTGACTTTTAGAGTATTTAACTATCATCCTAGAAAGTGAACCTTTTAATGGAATGCATTAAGGTCTTAATAGATTCCTTATTAGTACCACACAATAAGAATAAGTCATCAGTAAATGAGAAATTGTAAATCTTTAAGTTGCCAAATTTATGATACCTTTATCCCTCTAAATATATGTGTAGCTTCCTTATTTTCTAGTTTACTAGATGAAGGAGTTGAGATGTCTTAATAAAACTAGTTAATGAAACTTGAGGGAAATATAAAGGCCTACAAGCATGTAGAATAAACCTCCAACTAATAGTATCAAAGGCATTGAAGAAATCAATTTTCATAGAGTGACTTATAATGAATTTATTTTTGTTGTGATAAGATTTGAGGGGCTCTCCTTAGTAGCATTGCAGACCTAATTGCTCATGAAATTCTAGGACTTTTAGAAGAAGAAAGCATTAAAATAATTGGGTTTAGTGGTTTTATTAAGTTACATATTGAAGACAACTTTCTCTCCTAGTTTAAGATCAATTTACTCATTTTAACTTTCACTTCATTTAAACTTTATAATTGAGCAAGTAAATGATGTTATTATACCTAGTATGTTCCTAAAGTGCTTAAAAACCACATCCTTTAGAAGATTTTGATCCTAACAAGGTACTCCATTAGCATATATGTTGCATGCTTGGCCCCTCCACAAGTCAAAGAAGGTTGACATTGATTGGTTGCATGGTTTCAAAGGTGGTGGGCGTCTTCATGTGTTCAACAAATTCAACTTGGTTGGTTGCATGCAAATTCAACAATTCGGCTGGTTCATGCATTCAACAAATTCGGCTGGTTCATTCTTTCAACAAATATGGCTGCAACCTTGAAGATTTTGGACAACGATTCTCCAGGACATCAGCTATAAATAAGGTGGCAAGTTTAGAGGAAAAAAATTTCATTCTTTCCTGAAATTCTCTATCCTCTCTGTATACTTCTGAGCCTTTTGTTCCAGCCTTTGTACCATTCTCCACATATTAATAAAAATGGCTCACCCTCCGGCCGTGGACGTAGGTCACATTGACCAAACCACATAAATCTTTGTGTTTTGTCTCAGTTATTTTTGTCTATCTTTCTTTTCGTTACTATTATTTCGAGCTATTAAATTCAACCGGTATTCGATCCGAGGACATTTTATCTTAACAAATCAAAATGCCTGAGGCTTCAGAATGCAATTGACTGAAGGAGATTCATATATATGAAAAACTTTTTGCTTCATCAGAAGTTTCTATTTACATTTAGCATATATCAGCCATGCAAAATTGTTTCAACTCATTAGGTGGCAAGTTGTAGTGCCTTTTTTATGATCTGCTTAAGCTAGAAGTGATACAAATGAAAGTTTCTTCTGAGCAAGGAATTGTTAAGCCGCCCATTGGATGATTGAATTCAAACTCTTCTTCAGCCATATTCAACAAGCCTTGAAATGGAGGCTGGTTCAAGTATGACACTGGAACAACAAACCTCTTCTTTTCCTGTTTTCCCAACATAAACTGCTAAGAACCCTTTTGGTCCATTCAAAGATGTTGAATCTGTTTTATTTGCAGCCAGTGAAGATCGTCCAAGAATTTGTTTAGAAAGGCCACCAGGCAAACGAGCACCCATGATTCCTTCTTACTGAAAGCTGAAGAAGAGGAAAGTTGGATCAAGGAACAAGTTCTCGATAGTGTTTCTTTGAGGAAAGGTTCTAGTGCAGAAAATGTCAAATGGCTGGTGTGGTGAGTTGTGATTGCACTTGCGGGTATATATAAACCAACTGGCTTGATAATAATCCTCAAGCGCATAGAGTAAGTGGCTGATAATGGTCTGTAGTCAAACATAACTGATAAAGTACCACATGATGTTGTCTTTCAACCAATCTACACATTTAGGTGAATGAAAGAGTAACCTTCATTTTTTGTGCTTGATAGTACAAACACAATATGGCCTACAAACAAAGTAGATAGGCCAACTGAAGAGAAATCTATTGACTCTTGAGAATTTTTTGTCCATCTACATATCCATTATCAACAATTAATTAAGGTGACGTTTGCATAACCACAACTGGATGATGCTTCCAAGTAACATTTCAACAACCGAACATGCTAAAGACAACTAATAGAAATTGTGTACTGAAATGAAAGCAGATCGGAGAACAGACAAGTGGGATATTGGATTCAAGCTACAAATCCTAAGTGTAGAAGGGCAAGAACTTGTGAACCAAACATTTACGTGCCTTTGTCTTAAGGAATGGTATCCTTCCTTCACTTGTTTATTAAGGTCCCACTTGCCAAATTGACATGCATCACGGATCACTGTAATAATAGTTCTGGTATGCTCCTTATTATGTCTTGAAAAATTGTCATTAAGGAGAGTGCTTGAATTCACTTGTCTCAAGCATGCTCATAATTCGGCACCAACTTGGTTATGCATATATTAACTACACAAGGTGTCAACTGTTCATTGCCAATCTTAAGCTGGGCCAATGTTGTTTTTGTTTAGGTATAGAGTCAATGCTGGTTTATAAGATATGTTGTCATGAAGATGATAAGTTGAAAGACAATAACATGTGATGCTTCTATGAGCTATGTCCCAAGCAGACTCCAGCAAACTATTGTCTAAGTAAATTGTCATGTTGGTTCATCTCAAAGATATTTCATCTATATATACCAACATATCGAGTCACTTATAACTCAAGCATTTGCATCCTAGCAATAGCCAGTACAAGAAAGAATACATCTTCAACTTACTTCTTTATCCATTTCTTTCAAACCCAAACATCTGCATATAGGAAATGGGTATCCATTTACCTGTTTCTCCTGCAAAGCAAATTGTTCGATCAGTATCAGCTATTAGCAGAGCATCCTCAATTTCTTCAGATGCACCAAAAGGGTTTTTAGCAGTTTACGTTGGTGAGTCCAAAAAGAAACGTTTTTTGGTACCAATATCCTACCTGAATCAGCCTGCTTTTCAAGATTTGTTAGTCATGGCAGAAGAGGAGTTCGGATTTGTTCATCCAATGGGTGGTTTAACGATACCTTGCAAAGAAGATACATTCTTTGATGTTATCTCCAACTTCAGTAGATCATGAGAAAAGGCAATCAAACTAGCTACAGACAATTTTGTACCACAGAAACTGGGCAGTTAATGTATATATTGTATCATTGTATAGGATCAAAGAATTTAAGGAAATGACAAGCTACTTCAGAGATATCTCTTGAGCTTTACATTTTTCTTCCATCTTCATTTATTTATTAGACTGTTTTCATATTTCATTACTTTTTCTTTATTTGAATAGAAGATGAACTGAGTACTAAATCTGCCGCTCAGAAGATATGCACCACTTTTGTTTGCTAACCTAGCAATTGCTGCTTCAATATCCTTTACAACTTCTGTTTCTTTTTTATACCATTTTAAGGATATTGTTACCTCTATCTCAACTTAAACTGGGTCCATCTCCACCAATTTCGTTACAGTATGTTTGTCTGGGAATAGATGGGTTCTATGGGAAGTGGCATTGGCCTTGCTTCTTGTGCTCTTCACTAGGCTTTGTCTAGCAGTTTCATAATTTTTATGATACGTTCGTGAAGTTGCCTTTCACTTAATGCATCAATGGCTCTCCTTGGTTCATATGCAGAAATGCCAAGTCATTCTGTTGTCCACAACTCAGAACACTTGAACTCACCCATACTGTTATTTAGTATACTGACTCTGTTACTACTTAATTTGAGAAGAAGATTTCATGAGGTATTACTGCTCAATGTTCAAATTCTGTCACAACATGCATCCAAGTGAAAAGGAGCCTACTTTAGACATCTTTAGAACTCCTCTAGGCTTTTATGATATGAATAAAATTGTATATGCATCTTATTGGAAGTCTCACTGAAACAAATTCATCAAGATTACGTCAAGATATTATTGCACTTCCCAGTTATGTATACTTCCTCAGCATAAATATAAGCAGTTCTCACATGAATTATTGATCAGAGCTACAACATGTCTTTTTTGTCCCTGTCCTTGTTTCCTAGAAGTTAACAGATTTAGAATGATTGTAAGAGACTGGAGCAAACCAAGACCAAAAAATCTTGACAGATCTTCAACAGAAAGCCAAAACTTTCTGTGATCTTATGGAAGAAGATTAAATGTAAAAGTTACTGGACTCAAGGAACAAGATATTTTAGTATAGCAATTGAAATTCAGCACCTGATCACTTGCCTGGTGAATATTGAAACCCAAAACTATTGGCACCGTATAGAAGAAAGTGAAAAGGCAGTTTGATTCAATTCTGACCTCTCCACTCAGACTTCCCAGTTTTCCTGGCAATTGGTAAGGCTACGGTTCAGTTAATGAGACAGTTGAGTTTCTGCATAGTGGAGCATGCAAACATTTTTGCAGACCAGTATAGGTATAACATTATTTGATTTGTGTGAGAAATTTTTGCTTCTGTACAAGTTATGTTTACAATTGTCATTTCGACCATACAAAAATCAAAATTGCCAGAAGAAGGTAAATATTTTTGTCCTATGATATACTCAAGCTAGAGGTGACATGGATGAAAGTTTCTTCTCTGCAAGGAATTGTCAATCCACCCATTGGATGATTGAATTCGAACTCCTCTTCAGCTATACTCAGCAAACTTTGGAAACTAGGCTGGTTCAGGTACAAAACTGGAACTACAAATCTCTTCATTTCAGTCTTCCCAACATAAACTGCTAAGAAACCTTTTGGAACTTCCAGAGATGATAAAGTTGTTCTTTTTGCAGGCAGTACAGATCGTCTGAGAACTTGCTTAGCAAGACCACTCAGCAAACGGATACCCATGATTTCTTCTTCGTGTTTCAAAAGCTTTATAAAGCTTCTTACTCGAGGGAACAAAAGCTTAGGAGGACTTGTTTATCAAGGAAAGCTACTAGATAGAATGTGTTGGTGAGATGGTATGTTAAGTTGTGGTTACACTTGCTGGTATATATAGCCAAACTGCTCTGTAAGCAATCCTCAAAAATGTAGTGGTTGGCTAACAATTATTTTCTGTCCTACAGTCCAGACATGGCTGTTAGATTATCACATGTGCTTGTCTTTCAATGGAAGGTACAAACAAAGTATGTCCTACAAGCTGGATTAAGAAGGCCAATAGTGGAAAAGTCTAAGCAACCTTGATGACTTACTTGTCCATCTGTATAATCGACATCTACATATGAACTTTGATGGCCTCTCCATTAGCATATGGTTGAAACAATTGCAAGGTATTTCCAGGTAACATTCCAACCACCGGACATGCTTGTAACAAGTAGAATATAGTAGGAAACTGGATTCAACTACATATCATGACTGTTGAAGGGAAAGAGTTAGTGGACCAAACCATAAACCATAGTAATGGTCAAAATGGAATCACTTTTTGTTTTGCTATTCTATCCAAGACTCTCTCAGTCATAAGTCTAATTTAAGTGGAATTTCTCAATTCCTTTTCATTTGTATCTGCTGCAAATTCGAATTTGAGTAACAAATTCTCTTTATTCCGCCATTCATACAGCCCCTTCCACAAGCCGTTAGTGAATTAGTGAACCAAATCATAAACATTCCATTGCTCAGTTTTTCACTTCATTTCAACATGCAAATCTGCATCTAACTGATTTGATGCCTTTGTCTAAGGTTTATTATCCTTCCCTTGCAGTTCTTTTGGAGATATCCTCAATTATCAAATTGGAACACAGCACTATCCATAGGAACAAAAGCTCAGGTATACCGAAAGCCTGCAATAGATTTGTAGGATGGAAGAAACTGCAAGTAAATACAAGGATACAAGTAAAGAAAGTAGCAACAATTGCTATTTGATGGTTGAATTGAATTGCATAGTCCCAAGATCTTGATGTGTTTGACAACACCAGAAGAGGACCTCCTTATATTAAATTCACATAGCAGTAAATTTACTGAAAGCTAGTGGTTGCTAAAGCTCGCATATAGCTTGACATAGAACCAAAATAAGAATATAATGGAACAAAATTTAATATTCCCTATTCTTGATTTCTCTTTTTCTACTAAATAGCTTCTATTCCTTCAATTTCATTAGAATATCTAAAAAGCTTATATCTGCAACGAGGGTTTGTAACCATACACTTGTGTCTGACAAATTTTAGTCATTCAGGACTGTGTTTTAATTGACTTGTCTCAAGAATGTCCACATTCTAGGACCACTTGGTTATTCATCTATATCAACAATGACATCAAATATCTAATTTTGATTCGTAATCTTCAGCTGGACCTCTGATGTCTTCTAAGAATAGTTGTGAGGTCAAAGTATATGACAGAAATAATATGTAAGTTTATTAAGTCCAAAGACAATATGATGTGATGCATCATGAGCTATGTCCCAAGCAGACTCCAGGAAATGATTCTCCCAGTAAACATCACATTGGTTTATCTACAGGATATATATACCCACATACTGGTACACACTCTAACTCACACAGCATCCTAGCAATAGCGAGTACAAGAATCAATTCCTGTAACAAGTCATTATTTGCAATAACAGGAAAGGACGGGATTTGGTTTGCAGGGTGTTCTTGCACATCAAATTGTTCGGTCAGTATTGGCAATTAGCACAACATCTTTAGATGTACCAAAAGGTTATTTAGCAGTGAAAAATATGTTGGTGAGTATAAAAAGAAGCGACTTTTCGTGCAAGTATCCTACCTGAATCAGCTTGCATTTAAAGATTTGCTGAGCTTGGCTGGAGAGGAGTTTGGAATTGATCGTCGGATGGGTGGTTTGACAAAACACTGCAAAGAAGATATGTTCTCGATGTTATCTCCAGCTGCAGTGGAGTATGAGGAAAAGGCAATACACTAGCCACTGACGCAATTTCGTATCACAGACACTGGAACTGGATAGCCAATGTACTTTTTTTTTTTAATAGGATCAGATGAAGTTTACCAAATGAGAGAAACGAATTGGATTGTTGCATTCTGCTTTCCACGGTTCCCCTATGTTTATCTATCCATTTGAAGCATTTCTTATCATAATACTGTTTCATTTTCTTCAAAATAGTAGAATAACTGTGCACCAAAAATATTGTTCATAAGATCTCCGCCACTTCCAATAGAACACTCTTGGCAAGCCTAGATATAATGTGACAGACAATGTCTTTGTTTAAAATAGGTAGCTTCCAGCCTGAAATGATTCAAGTGCCCCTACTATTATGATTACTTTCTTTGTTCTTAACATGTCTGATATGCTTTAAAAAACAAAAGTTTGGAGCTTTCTTGAGGCTAGCGTTATCTCTCTTAACATGGACAAAATGAGTTGTGTGTTCCTGCTTGGATGTCTAGAAATCATTATAGAGCCACATATTGGCTCCAACTGCACCCTATCTGCTTGCAACTTGCTTCTCTGAAAACAGGTGGGTTCTATAGAGAGTGGCATTGACACATGATTCATGTGCTCTTCACAATGTCAGTTTTTGTAAAAAGGCTGAATGCCTTCTCCCAGAGGAGAATTTCCATTAAGTAAGTGTTCATGAAGAATCTATTTTGGGCAAAACTATACATGCTAATATACTAATTACAGAATATCTACTTATGTTAAGAATATATACAGCTAATATATTAATTACTAAAGACAATATCTTCCACTGATACACAAGGCTTTGTCTACCAGTTTCACAATGCTGCTGTTCTTGGTTACCCGCAAGAGAAGGCGCAACATCTGGGAAATTCCTGTTGTGCACAACTGAGAATACGCGACTTATCTTTACCCTTCTGCTACTGTTCACTCTCAGAAGACAAGAGTTCCGGAGTTACTGCTGCATATTTCTCCAGTTCTATCACAAATTACAAAGTCCAACTAATAAGAAGCCTACTTATGCATCTATAACCATCTTTAGGTTTCTATGATAAAACAAGAAATCTTTTGTCACTTACATTAAGTTGAAGTTTCTGACTAGACTAAGAGTTCACTTATCTTTGAAATTTCAGAAGCTCATGATCCAAATCCAACAGCTTTATGTAAATAAGATCTATTCTAGTCAAATTGAAAGCAACTTCCAAGCAGGTCTCAAGGTCACCTTCTCAGTTGTTTAAATATGTTTCTAATCAAGCTACTATGAAATATAAGAACAATCATGGATTGTCTGCAGAATGTAACCAATCCAACAGCCTTTTGGTTCTGCATCTATTCTCATCATTCCTTATCCGATCTAAAGCTTGTGTTGTCCTCTATAGGCCTAACATTTTATTTGTGGGACATGCAGAGTTTCAACATTAAAAGCCATATGTAGACTAAGACTTCTCTGTCTCCTTTACTTCGTTCTTGTTCAAAGACAATAGCATGTGATGACTTCTCGTGGTTGTCTCAAGCCGATCCATAAGTACTATTTGTGGCCATTGATGACTTTTGGCTTGTGTTATCCTCAGTATATATTGACAGGCTTAGTTTCAGAACCATCACAACCCAAGTCTTGGCATTCTCAACTAATACATTTTCTTAACCACCAATCCTGTTAACATTCTTTCCATTGATTCACTCACTTAAAGCAATTCAACCAAGTAACAATGGCTATTCGTTTGCCTGTTGTTCTTTCCAAACAAGGCCTCCGCCGATCTTTTTCGGGAAGTAAATCTGCTTCAAGATGTTTAGATGTACGTAAAGGTTTCTTGGCAGTTTATGTTGGGGAAACTGAGAAGAAAAGATTTGTGGTTCCAGTATCCTACTTGAACCAACCTGCATTTCAAGATTTACTCAGCAGAGCTGAAGAGGAGTTTGGTTTTGATCATCCAATGGGTGGTTTGACAATTCCTTGCAGTGAAGAGATATTCATTAATGTCACTTCTAGCTTGAGTAGGTGATGAACATATGGAGAAAACTAACCCCATACCACAATTTTGTACAATACAAACTGAAAGTTCAATGTAATTTCATTTTCAACCTGCATAAATGTAAAATAGTGATTTTTCCTTATGTTGTTGCTTTTCTTCAAATGTTACTGCAATGTTTCAAAAGATCCAATATTTTGACAGAACGGAATTCTTTCATTTGCAAATCCGAAGATCTTTCGTTTCATTGTCAGAAAGAGGGAATTCCTTCAAATTTTGAGCAATTGCTTCCTCCATTCAATTGTGATTAAAATCATTCTTAATTCTCAACTCTGGGCAAACTTGATATTAGATAATACTATTAATCAACTACTTAGAACAGCCTCACAGTATCACTTTTCTCCTTCTTTACTTGAAATGATCTTCCATGTAATTTGATAGCTTCATCCCTTCGTTTCATCTGTCCAAATGGCAATTTGGTTTTTTAATGGAACAGTTCACAAGGAAAACTTTCCTACTTTCTTCTCATAATTTTATCATCTAGAAGATTAAAATGTCATTTGATTGTTCTGGAATCTGGATTTAGATCTTGGACTTCAACTTGTTCTTCAAAAGATGAGTGTTCAAACATATAGTGGCATTCCTAAAAGCTACAAGCTTCAAATGCTGTTGACAGGCATGCTATGATAAGAAAATGTTGCAAACAAAGCTGTCCAGAAAATTAGCTATCTAGAAATTTGTGAAATGTGCAAGCTGTCCATTTCGCTGGAAATGCGACACCTAGGTTGTTCGGTGAGGTTCCAGCACCTTGAGACAGCATGGAGTGACACATCGGCAGAGAAAATTGCTGATGAACATCGTCAACAGATAGACTGAAAGCTGAGAAAAACACAACTCAAACACTTAGCACCTTAGTAGCTTTGAACTTTGTCCAAATTTGTATGGAAAATTTTGGACAAATTAACTATTTTTTGTTGTTATCTAGTAACCAGTTTTAGACAGATTTGCAGGATTCATGCTGTTGAGTATAAAGCAGTCTATTCTAAACTTTGTAAGTACTTGTTGTAAATCAATGAAGTCTCATTATATTATATTCCATGGTAGTGTTTACTCTCTCAAAATTTCCTTAACAGAAATGTCCATAAAGTTTAGCTTGATGCAAATTAGTATAGACATAGGACTTCCATTTTTCCCAACCTCAACTAGAGCCTGTAACACAAGGGACATGGTCTAACCAAGATCCCACTTTGATGGAAGAAAGCAACATGTCAGGTTTGTATGATGTAACAAATCCATACATCTTAATGGAGTTCTTAAGAAATTTGGTAATAAGGCTTCACATCCTTACCAACAATACCATACTTGATGTCTGGTGCATGTTCTGTTTTCTGCTAACATGATGATAACAATTTATTTCTATACTCTAGCTAGAGTTGGCATTTTGGCCTAGACCCATTCTAGCCTGACTCAGTAAATAGAAAAAGTTCGAGTTGAACGAGTCTCCGGCCAAGTCCAGGCTGAAAAGCTAGTATTTTTAGTCTCGGGTCAGGCTCTAACTAGGGCTTTACAGCTCGGTCAACCAAGAAAAAAACTATGCTGTTTCGTTTAGTCTGAAACCTAACTAAACTTTGGCCTCTGGGGCTTCTCCGACCACGATCAAGCTTCAAGCTGACTGTGTCGGGCTCGGCTTACCTTGTCGTCATCCATAAAGTTAGTCTCTAATGTGTGGTAACTAACTACCAAACTCATTCACTACCAAAACTGTCATGGTCAGTTGAGGAGACAGATCCATGTGATGATTCAGCTGTCTTTGTCTCCGAGTAAATCCTAGTAGGAGGTTGCATTCCTCTGAATCACACGTAAGGTTTTCCACATAAATTCTATATATACACATATAGATCACCACACAAGACTGCAACTTCAATTCAAGTACACACATTCACTATCCACAAAACTAATCTCTCCTGTATTCAAGTTCACTGCAGTTTTCTTCATCTTCCTGAAGTGTAAAATAATGGCTATTCGTTTTCCAAGAATTCTGAATGCCAAGCACATCCTTCGCAGGTCGAATCTGCTTGGAAACCAATCATCTTCAGTAATTCCCGATGTTCCGAAAGGCTGTTTTGCTGTCTATGTTGGAGAGAATCAAAAGAAGAGGTTCATGGTTCCAATATCATTCTTGAATCAACCTTCATTCCAAGAATTACTCAGAAGGGCTGAGGACGAATTCGGTTTCGATCATCCCATCGGCGGTCTTACTCTTCCCTGCAGAGAAGAGATCTTTGTTAGCATCATCTCAGGCTCAGGTTCAACATAGTCTTTAATCAGAAGAAACAGTTTTGTAAACACATAAGCAACTAACACAACTTATTGTAACTGCCTCACAATTTGTTCATCAATCAAATTGAAGAATAATTTGGTGCAATTTTTTGCTTGCTTTTCCCATTACCAGTCATTACCATAACTACAAGAGAAACTATTGAATGAATCAGTAACTTAAACCACAATAGATACATTATGTTGTATGTGTGGAAGGGTGTGAATCATGGCTGTCATATTGCAGAAAGTCTCAAGGCTAGGTTTCAATGAAGTTTGATGTGAAATATCACGTGGGTAGTGAGTATTGGACTTTCATATCAAAAAGAAGAGAAAAGGTGAAAGTTTCTACAAGTCCATGGAAAAGATTACTAATCAACTTTCTAA
>JANIJF010000210.1:77446428-77458168 GCA_024520955.1 Erythroxylum bequaertii | reverse complement strand
TTTGTCTGATTTAACCTGTGATAGTGATGGGAAGGTTGATAAATTCATAGGCGGTGAGTCAAGCTTGCCACTTCATGATATTGGTGGTGGCGGTAATGGTGGGTGGTATTACTTGGGGATGTTTCTGGGCGGGGCTTATGAGGAGGCGCTCGGTGGAGTTCACAACTTGTTTGGTGGCCCGAGTGTTGTGAGGGTATCGCAGAGTGATGGGCCCCATAGCTTTGCGGTGACCTCTGCTGTTCCCGGCCCGTCTTGTAGTGATGTCCTCCGGGTTATGCAGCATGAGCCCGAGCTCATGTTTGAGACCCTCAAGCACCGAGCGGAAGAAATTTGTCCACATGATGTTGATAGTGAAGATGGTAATCATCATGGAGGACTGGACAATGCAGCTTTAGCCAGCAGCCTTGCTGAGTCTTTCCATAACATGCCATATCTGGTTACTTCTTGCTCATTGTCAGCTCTTAATGTTGGTGGGTTCTACTTCGAGGATGATTTCAATTCCGCAACGGATTCGGCCCCTGCTGGTGATGACGAGCAGTGGTCTTATTGCTGTGCTTGAGAATAATTAGCATTCCCCAAGTTTAGCTGCTACTCCTGCTTTGTTATCAGTTGTAGTCATCCTTCAGTGGATCGGTTTATGCTAGAGGTCGTCTTCTTTAACTTTTCAGTTTTAATCTTTACCAAGTTGCAAAAGAGGAGGAGATTAGTAATTCCCCCTCTTCTTTATTAATTGTCTCTTTTTAGCAGCAGGCATTTTCAATGGAATAATATTTAATTCAGTACTCTCATGTTCTCTACATGCATGCATACGTTTTCCATTTCATACGGAGATTCAAAAGCATGGTGTGATTATAGGCGATGCAGATGGAGTTTCGGTTGAAGAAGACACATAAAATTTTGAGAGTTGTTAACTAGAATTATATCTCTTGATCAGATGCTGAAGTGAATAGATAATCATCAAGCAGAAGTTCTTTAATGGTGGTAAGGAAAAGGAGGACAAGAATTTACTTTGAAGCCAAAGTTGAAATAAAGGCCCTTCTTTTCACAAGGACTTGATATTGGAACTTTTACAAGTTCTTTTGACCTTATAGCTAAAGTATTTCTTTTACCTCTGAAGTACTTGGAACAAAAACAAGGCTTGTTCTGCGGATCTCTGATAGATTGTCATGTCTATGAGGCAGGACCCTGTTCTTAACTGACCAACTTTGGTTCATTCTTTATTGCAGAATAAGCATCTCTGTTTTCTGAAACATTCATTCAAGTAGATTTTGTTATGACATGATCTAACAACATTTGAGCATTCTTATACTTCAAAGAATCTTATCACTATACTAAACATGGACCATTGAAAGTTGTCTTCATGCATAAACAGTAGTCAACTTTTGAAGAATATTGTCAGTTTCTGCAACCGGGTTTCAATGGAATTTCTTATAGAATGATATTTAAGGTCAGCTCGACACGGTTCAAAGTCAAGAGTCAACCGGCATAATTTGATTTAGTTGATTAAAACATCATCATTTTACTTTTAATCATATCATTTTCAGCCAAAGTCTGATCTGGCGAGGTTCGATTTCGTGTGTACACTGTCATCTTGAGGAATCCTCGATATAAGCAGTGTGGGATTGTTTCAGAGCGCGTCAAGTGTGGAACGCTTTCCTTTCATTCATAGTTACTTCTGATTTTTTCACAACGCGGAATCGGGAATGACTCATTCACAATCTCTATCAACGCTGCCAAGTGTTTAGCCAAGATTGCGCTCGTATTTTTGGTCTCATGTGCTGGTTCTTGTGGCACTGGAGAAATTTGACACTTTTTGGCGAACAGTTTAGCTGGCCTTCCTCACCTATTTCTCTTATTTTGTCTAATGCAGGTCTTATTTACCAATCAGATGTGGGACAAAGTAGGGTTCTATCTGGTCATCGCCCTTGACAGGCTTAGACAATTGGTTGGTGTAAACCTCCTATCCGATGGATAAAACTAAATACTGATGGAGCTTGCAAGTGGTCCTCATTCGCAGCGACAGCAGGAGGTCTGCTCTAAGACAGTGCAAACACCTGGGTTGGAGAGTTCGCTCAGAACTTAGGCTGGTGCAATCCGATGATAGCAGAACTCTAAGGAATCTTTACAGGACTCACGTATGCATGGAACTTGGGATATCGCCGAATCAAGCTGGAGATCGACTCTACTGCAGTATTTGATACTCTCTCTTCGGCAGCTCACATATCTATGGCGCTTAACCCCGTCGTCAAAGGTATTCATGAGCTTCTCACCTGAAACTGAACTGTTACTCAGTAACATATCTATCGAGAGAGTAACAGATGCGCTGACTAGTTTGCGACTTATGATAGTCAATTTAATGTAAAAATTACTTATTTTGAAACTACACCCATTATGTGTCATTTCCTCTTTTTAGAGGATTTGTCGGGGAATGACTCTCCTAGACTCGCTGTGTAATTTGTTGCGTTGATTTCCCTTTCTTTTTTTAAAAAAATCCCTGAAAGGAATAACACTTGCTAACTATTGTTCTTATGTTTAGAAGGAGAAGTACAACAACAATGACAACCTAGTAAAAAAATCTCGCTAGGGTCTAAGGTCTATTTGAATGATTTATAAATTTAGACACCATTTTAAAAAATTGAAATAAAATATCTAATTATACCGATTGAAAATTAGTTAATTGAATAGAAGTGAGATTAAATAAATTAATATGAGAACACTTCTAAAATTTTAATAACTGCAAATATCTCTATTTACATTGAAACTTACAAATGTAAATTTTATTAAGTTCTTATAACAAATTTATGATTTATATTTTATTTTCTTATAAAAGATGAAAATAAATAGGACTTCAGCTTACTTTTGTGTCTTCCAATCTTTTTGGGCCATGGCAGTAAACCCATTCTTGTCATGTAAGAAGAGCCTAAGTTGTTGTCTCAAAGGTCCAATTGCACACCAAAGTGAAATCCACACAAATGGGCGTGAACTGAACTATACGCACACACAGCTTAATTCTCATGTTCTTTGTGATCTTAGTATCTTTAGATTCGTATTGATTAATGAGACTTTTGCTCTCTGATCCACAATCATCCATTTGCGTTTCCATTTTCTCAAAGAATGCTTTCTTCCAATCTTGCAGTTGAACAGGTTCCAGTCATTACGGAACCAAAATTCAGTCCGTTTATGGGAGCAGGATGAAAACCTTTGACATATCGGCCGCCACCAGTTTCTTCACCTGGGCTTAAGAACAAGCAACCTACTGTTAACAATGCCAGTGGGCAGCCGTCGGTGGGATCAAATTCACAGAGCAGTTCCTGCTAATCTCAGGGAAAAATCGTGTTCGGATCAAATGTGAGCCTTGCTCCTAAAGAAAGCCGAAAGGTGCTTTTTCTCCTACCATCCATCACTATGAATCAGATTCCTGACAATATCAAAATGATGTTAACAGGACTTCTGGTCTATTAATTTGCCTTTTCTTTTCTCTGGTGTGATTCAAATAAACTCTTTCTTTGATGGTGCAGGAGCCTGGAAAAGAAACTAAGCAAGAATCTGAAAAGGAGGAGCCAAAATTCCTAGCCATCACAGGGAAGAAGTACTCTTTGAGGAGTTGATTGTACCATTTGGGAATGGCCGCCATTAACTTTTCTGTTTCCATCCTCGTGATTTTCTTTTTGAATTAGCTAAAGGGTACAACATCAGAAGATGAAGCGGGTTAGTAACATCTTCTCTTGAACGCTCTTTCTAATAGTGCCACATCATTCCATACTCGAGAGATAGGACGACTTTGTGAAAAAGATACTATACATATTTTGTCATGTCAACTGTGATCGAATTCTATTGAGCAGACGAAAAACAATGATGAGATTGCATACATATGATTGACATGTAGCATATAGCAGAACGATAATCATATGTAGGCATTGCTCACTTGAACAGACCAAAACCAACTCATGATTTGCATGAAGGTGTAAGAATTCTATCTTCTGATTTCTAAATGCCTCCACAGTTGGGAGCAACATGGTCCTCAAACCAAAAAGTAGTATCAAAGGTTGTTTACATATGTGGTCTTCACGAGAGAATAGCTTTAAGAGCATCTTTCACATAGGGATATCTGAACTGGAAACCCAGTTCCTTGGCTCTAGTTGGAAGCACCTTTTGTCCTTCCAAAACCTACACACAGCTTTATAATGAGTTCCAAGTGACATGTGATAATGCAAGAACAAAAGTTGAAACAGATGTTGTTCGGCTGTTCTTACCACTGAAGCACCTTCTCCAAGGATTGCTTTAATAGCAAAGTCAGGTACAGGCAGCCATGCGGGTCGGCCCATAACGTTTCCTAAGTGGTTACACATCTCAGAGAGTCGAACAGGGTTCGGAGCAGTTCCATTGATAACTCCTGATATTTGTAGGTCACAACAACTAAAGTTAAACCTGTAGTTTATTGTCTTGGAGCTGAAAAGATTTGTTTGCTAGCAAGCTACGTAGGGATGGCACCAATTCTTCAAACTCAGAATCAAGCATTCAGACCAACCGGATTCGGGTTTGACAGTTTTTCCGGTTTAACCAATTATAACAAATTAGTTGGGTTTGGCTCGGCTCAAACTAAATTCAACGGGTCAAACTAGATTTGATCAGGCTCGACATGGTTCATACTAACAGCAAATGCCATTGATAATGAGAAAATTACCTTTATAAGATGGATTTGATATAGCTTCATATATTAGGTTCACTATGTCGTCCAAGTGAATCCAAGAAAACCTGCATGGGTTGAAAAATATCATGAGGAAGATTAAGCACAAAAAGAAATTCTCAACAACTCAAAACAAAAATGCACAACAAATTAAGCTATAAACATAACTCCAACAAGAGGACAAGCTTCCTCCAAAAAGCTTTCATAATTTCTTGGCACTTAAAATGAGCAGTTTGCTGCAGAATTTTCACAGAAACCAACATACCATTGTTGGCCAGAGCCCAAAGGACCACCAGCAAACATCATGAAAAGAGGAATCATTCTTGCTGCAAATGATAAAAAAAAAAAAGATGTAAGCAGAGTATACAGTAGATGAGAAAACACATGAAAGGATCGAAGAAGTTTATACCTAAAGCACCACCCTCTTTACCAAGGACCACACCTATGCGAATGAGTGCTACCCTGACATCCTTATTTACTTTGAGAGCTGCTGCCTCCCATTCCCTACAAACCTGCACAACTTATCTGTCAGCAAGTAGGTGAGAGCTCTTGCTCGCACACACAGCAAATAAGACCACATTCCAGGAAGTTCATGTAGACACATCTTCACAGCATAATGAGTTTCTTCAAAAGCATATGGTTGGCATGCAGCTAAACAAGTTGAAAATTTGATACAAAACAACCACAATTGTAGCGGTATTATTGTGGTTGTAGTCCAGACTGTTATCGATATTTACTGTTTGCAGCTGTACTTCCTGCAATTAGTTTCCAGTTGTCCGCAACCTTAATATAACTGGCAGTCCACAATTTACAATCTTGGTGACAAGTGATGATTGATAATGTTAATGATCAAGACCTGTAAGATGGAAGAATGCTGATAATGCATAATAGGATGCTCACGCCAATTTGGTACTGTGCAAAAAACTTTTCAATATGCTTACTCGAGAGTGAACACTAAACAAGAAAGGAGGTTATTCAAAGTATTGAACCTCTGCCAAATAGTCATTTCCTGACGGACTGCTTTCGACAAATACTTGTGTCTCACTGGTTCCTGAGCAAATAAGGGAAGAAAAGTGAGAATGCAAAAAACTTATGCAAATACCCTCAACCATCCAAAACTAAAACATGTCACCAAAATCTGCAATATAAAAGACCAGTTAATACTTTCTTTGCATGTTCTTTGCATGTTCTTTTTACATACAAAATGCTTGCAGAATTTCGAAAAGAAAACACAATTCTACTTTTAAGGTGGATGAAAATTGTATAAATGCAGATTAATAACAAAATTGTTTATACTAGATTTTTTAATAGAAAGATCTGTGTCAGAAACGAACCATAATAACCAACAGCTGTGGCACTAACCAGTACAGTAGGCCGAGCTCCAGGTAAATTGTTTATTAGATCTACAACCTTCAAAACCAGAAAAATGGCTAGATGAACGAGAATCATGAGGATTTTATAGACCTTTAAGCGATGTTTGTGAGTTAACACATACATAATGTGTTATGATGGAACAGCTGAATCACCCTCGGATTCAGGTCAAAGAAGAACAAGGAAATCATATGTGCTAAATTAATAACATCTTACCTTTGAGGTGACTCTTATCCTACTTTGCTTGATCTCCTTCTTGATCTGTAGTTAAGAGATGATATAATCTACTTCAGGTTAGCGCAAAAGAATTATCATATGCACCCATTCATTGAAGCTGCATATAGATGCTCATGTCATAGAATAATATATTCCAAATCTTGACCACGAAACTTGTGTATCCTAAACTACCAAAGTGAAGGACCAGCAGTACTAACCTCAGGTGACCATCTTGTGCTGACCGGCAATCCAGCCAAGTTTACAACTGCATTTGAACCTTGAATAAAGTCTTTCCACTCTGGTTCCTCCACAATAACAATTCTAGGGAAGTCCTTGACTACACAAATACAAGAACTAGTGACTTTTATAAAGAAATATTCATGGTCTATGGAAATCTATTTGAAAGGATACAATGGGACATCAAACCCAACTAATATTTGAAAAGTACGCGATTTGTAAAGCAATCTCAAGGCTCACATCCATGGATATGCATGGGAATAATATAAAACAAATTTAGTGTAATCATGAATTAGTTTTGCTACATATTGCTCTGTTTTAAGGTCTTTAAGTACTCATCATAACAAGTTCATGTGCAGAAAATTTGTACTCATTACCTTCTTACCCGGAAATATTTCTTCGGCTTTAGATTTAGTTCTCGTCAAGACATGGACAAAATGGTTATCTGCAATCAAATGAGATGACAAAACACAAACAGTTCAGAGTTATAGTTATTAGGAACTAAGACTTCAAGTCTAAGGCCTGTATGGCACCAAATAGTGAGTCAACAACTCACGGACAGATTTAGAAGTTCTTTTAATGAAAAACTGAACTATTCGTCAACCTTTGTTTCAATAGGAGAATACGAAAATGGAGATAAAGCATTAAACATTTCCTAAATCACGTTATGTCAAAGCTTTCAAAGTTCTACATTCTAGAAAGGTGAAAAAACCTGCATGAAGTCTTTGCACCAATCTTCTACCAATAAAACCTGTGGCTCCCGTTATTGACACTTTCATCTGATTTGCCTACACCAAATTGTACAGTAAAATGAAACAAAAACTCCAAGAAAACAACACAAATATAGAAAAAGCTGTCCAAAATAAACGCCATTGAGTAAAATCTTGAGAAATCAGGCAATTCCTTGTAGTTATTTCTTGTGTCACTCTTAACAGAGGATGACTTGGGTAGTCAGATATGGACTTTGGTCTTGTTCTAGTACAAGAGGAATGAAACCGTTGTACGGCAATGATCTAAAGTTTCTTCAACCTACTAAAACCAATCTAATTAGAAACAAAATTGTAATGAGTGAAAGGACACAATGCTCATGAACAAGCTTTCCCATTTCAGCACACCACTCTAGTTCAAGTTCAATCTGTAGCTACACAATCTTTATGAATTATCCATAGTGCATTCTTCAAACCAAGAAAAAAAGAGAAGAGAAGACAAGAAAGAAGCTTGTAAAGAACAAACCCTTTGTGTCTGATCAGAGGCACACCATACTCTCAAAATCTTGGCATCACTCCTCTACACCACAAAGAGAAAAGCATAAGGAACACTTCATAGTTCAAACCCACGTAAACAATAAAATCCGAAGAAGGGTTTTGAGAGAAAGTAACTGTAGAAACAGAGAAGACTTGAGGAATGCGAAGCGATGGAGGAGACACAGAGTAAGTCCATGTTAAAGCTCTGGTTCTGCAACCCAGTTCCATTTTCTTCTACTGCCACCAAAACAGGTTGCAAACCCAACTCTCCTTCGCAGGCTGTGTCAGCTTCGCTTTTCACTTTCGGTTGGTGTCTGTAAGAGCGAAGAAGAGCAATATGAGTGTAGATGTACGTACGTTAACGTTACGTGTCTTATCTTCGTGCGTGATTTGGAGCCACACCCACCAAAGCTCCATATCCGTCACGCGTTTCACTTGGGTTCTCGTCATAGGCCCATAACTAGTCTCCATGACTTCGGATTGCTCCATGATTTGTAATGGGCCGGGCCAATTTAAGACAAAGCCTTTTCCTCTTAGCTTGGATCAGGTTTAAATGGTCGG
This sequence comes from Erythroxylum bequaertii, assembly GCA_024520955.1. Lineage (NCBI taxonomy): Eukaryota > Viridiplantae > Streptophyta > Magnoliopsida > Malpighiales > Erythroxylaceae > Erythroxylum > Erythroxylum bequaertii. The sequence continues at coordinate 77,449,852 of JANIJF010000210.1, read as the reverse complement.
ATAAGTTTTGAATCAAACGACTCGATTTGAGTGGCGATGACAATTGGACCCAAAGTCAACAGATCAAGTCCAAGTTCACAGAGTTTCGAGCCTGATTTTCTTGAAAAATAGAGCCTAGGGGTGAGCTAGTATTGCCCAGGCTCAACTCAATTCTTACATGTAAAATAACGTTGTTTTATATTTTTAAATTAAAAAAATTTGAGTCAAGCTAAGTCAAACTTGGGCCTGGTTGGATCCAACCCTGATCTAGTTGATTGTCATTCCTAATTTTAAAGTGATTTTGAACTACTAAAATAAGGATAGCAAAAGGGAATGATTTTCTCTCCCAGTCGGGTCAGAGGCATGGCTCAGCTCGGGCTTAGGCGGTCAAGCTTGGTAACACAAAACGGCAACATTTCACGTAAATATATATATATATATATAATAAATTAAATTTTCAAAATCAAATATCGTTGTCTTTAAAATTAAAAAGAGTTACAATTCTCTTTCCTGAAACTAAAAAATTTGAATGAGTTACACCTCGTCCCTGACTCATAATCTTAACCTCTTAAAATTAAAAAACTCTTAAAATGCCAATTTTACAAATATTAATATTATTCAATGTTTTAAAAAATATTTTAAAAATTAAATTAAAAATGAAACTAATAAAACAAGAGATTTAAATCAGTTATAAATTATATAAAATTAAAACTTTTAAAATACAGTTAAAACAACTGTCACTTTTTACCGAAGAATTTAAAATTTAATTTAAAAAATTGTTAAATAAAAATTAATCAATTTTGATTTATAAAAATTAATAAATTTATAAATTAATTAATAAACTAACAATTTTTTAACAAAAATTATTAAAATAAATTAAACCAAAAATTAAAACTTAACTAAAAAAATCAGTTAATTTAAAATTTTTATATTTGAACTGGTTTAATCAATGGTATTTACCTTCCACGAGAAAATAAAGAGCCTGTTACACCTAGGTAAAAATTGGATAAAGGTCTGGTTATTGGGTAGTAGAAGTTTGAAGTGGCGTGTTAAGAGCGGATCAAGCGATCTTTGAGTACCCGTACAATTGCTGGAGAAAAGTCTGTGCGCTTTTATTGATGATTAAAGAGGACTTGATCCTTTTCTAAGCACATTAACCGATTCTTGAGATTAAGTTTCTTCAATGAAACAAAATATGTAGAAGCCATAACACCTAAATGTCTCACAATGTTTACCATTGGCCCTTCACTTAACAGCACAGAGAGGCATTGAAGCCCTTGATCACTATGTTGTGTATCAGCCATTGGATAACTCAATCTGCATGAGTGACAAAATTGCGGTTTCAGTAGGCAACAAAGCAATTCAAAGTCTAGGGAAAACTAAAGATTCAGATGGACCAACTCCAACCCTGATATTTCTTGATAAGAAACAATGGCCAGATAAAAACAATTCATAGGAATATGGTGACAAATCGCGGAACAGATTTCCTAAGTTGAGGAGGAAGAAAGATTGGCATCTATCAAAATGTCCTGGGAATGAAATATACAAATTCTATAAATGCCACAATCAAATTCCCAGTTAAAACCAATCATTTCTCTTAGGCTTAAGCCACTATGTTCAAGTAACAATTTGATAACTTGCAATAAATATTTGACCAAGAGATAAAGCACTCAAGGAACAAGCTATAATCTACATTTGTAAACAGGTGGATGCCAATAGCACAAGCGAAAAAATGGATCATAAGACTAACCTTTATTTGCCGCACAAACTCAGGCATTACGCATTATCTTCTCGACCATAATCATAGACTATGTCAATCTGCATGCACGTAAATGAAGTTGTGAGGAAGAAGAAAAAGAAGATCACATCAACAAGAACAAATAACCAACTAGAACCGGCAACATTAGGTTTCAGATTCATTTAGTCATCAAGATAATTTTTTTCTCTATCTTTAGTTAATTGCCATGTTCATGCTCCACAGTCCGCATTCATATGTCTACCAACTAAGGTAAATGTTATAATGTAGGGAAAAGGAGTTAGAGCATCAAATTCATCAAAGTAGGCTGGAATTAGGGTAGATTGTTGTTGGAAGAATTAGGGTTTATGGCAAAACCTCCTTAATAATAAACTGAAATATAAATGCCGCTGTGTTTCTCCAACAAAGACCTTATTTATGATAGTCTTACTAGAAACCTTATACAAAATAGGAAAAATTAAGTGCTACAAGATTTCCTATTGATAATATGACAATCAAGTAATACCTTATTCAAAAGGTTAGGAAAACCTTACTAAGTCTAATTAAATAAGAAAACATAAATTATGAATTGAAAATTGTTCTAGCGCATGCTGATACTATATTCTTTTGAACCACATTCCAATATAACCATGACTACAAGTAAAACAGTCCATGGTTTTTATGCAAATCATGTAATGCATTTGACATCCCAAATAACAATAGGAAACAATGAATGGGTTTGGATTGAATTTACCCCAGAAGGTGGAGTTGGGTTCCTGGTAAACTTCGAGCCTCCTGGAGCCCAAGGAACTGCATCAAAAACCATGAGATCACTGAGCTTTGGAATTGATTGCTAACTAAATCATCCATCGTGGATTTACCAAGGCAAGTAAACAAATTTAGTGTGTTTTGTGGGAAATTTACCAATATAGGGATCGGGATGGCGCCATTTGTCGTACTGAGCCTCACCATCAGCTATCATCCTGTCGATTGTGTCCAAATCTTCCTGAAACATAACCTCACACACACGAATCAGCGCAAAACAAGGTACAAAAAATTCATATCATATGCATCCATACCACATGTTTATTGGCTTCAAATTTTTCGCGGAGATTACAAGCCTGGATAAACCGGAAGAGGAGAATCAAACATAAAAACAATGAAATTAGGGATAGAGAAACAAAATGAAGTGAAATCAGAAACAGATAGTTATTAGTACATCTTCGTAGAAGAGATGACGATGGACGGCCCAGTTAAGAGTGTCTTTAAGAGCACGCCTGTATAGGATCCTAACCCTCTCCCTCTGCGCCGCTCTCCGAGCTAAGTAACCACCAACTGTCGATGTCACGCTCATCTCTCTCGCTCTCTCTCCCTCCGTCTTCTTTCTCCGACGAAACTACAATAGGAGTGAGTCTATGAATGGGGTTCTGCACAAAACGACTTCGTTTTAATTGAAAATTTAATATAATATCATTTTAGTGTTAAATTCAATGTTATGAATATTGTACCGGGTTCGGTATCGGATTGAGCTCTGGACAGAATTGTACCGGTACCGATTGGTACCGGGTACCATTTCGAAATTTTTTTAAAATTTATGAAATAGTTCCTAAAATTTTTAAAAATTGCAAAATAGTTCATATTGGTATATTATACAATTGTACTGTATACTCTACTAGTTTACTATTTACATCAACCATACTTTCAAAAATC
>JANIJF010000210.1:77413670-77424225 GCA_024520955.1 Erythroxylum bequaertii | reverse complement strand
AAGGTAATAAAGTAACCTAATAAATAATCTAAATTAATGGGTCGAAATTTGAGAGAAAAATGGATTCTAATTAGTATGAACCGGACCTATATCGGACTTGTGATGAGGAAGTTCGATATGAAAGCTATATAAAAGTTAAGGTCTCCTTTAATTATTTACGTAATTCGTAAGCATACGGATCCTCTGACCCGTTAAGAGTACTTACGTCTTAAAAAAACTGAAGAAATACGTTAACTGAGTGTCAGTGATCAACTTCCACAAATGTCCCGGAAAGATCGAAGCTCGTTTTGGCATCAAAAACTACTTGGGAACTCTAAATATAACCAAAATCAAGTATTCTGCATTTTCTTCATTTTTACTCTTTTATGAGTAATTCGGAACATATAATAAGGTCTATCCTACCTGTTACACATATAAGAGTTCAAAAAGATGCATAAGATTATATATCAACTTGTAAATATAAGTTTTGTTTTATACAATACTCTTTTTCAAGTGGTACAATATAATTACAAAATTTAATCGTTTCGATCAGTTCAATTGTAAAAATCTTGAACCGTCTAATATTTCAGTTTGTTTTTAAATTTTCGGTTTGATTTAATTTAATAACTCTTATTGTTAAAAATCAATCAATTTATTAATTAATCGGTTAATTTTTATAAATTAATAAATTCTTATAAACTAAAATAAATAAATTAATTTTCATTTAACATCCTCTCTTTTTAATTAAACTTCAAAATTTTCATTGGGTAAGAACAATTTTTTCAATCGTATCTAAAATTCTTTGATTTTATTCAATTTTTAGTCAATTTTATAACAATTTAACATCTTGTTTAATTGGTTTAACTATCAGCTTGGTTTTTAAAATATTGATATAAACTCTAATTTGAGCGGGGTCAAATTGACTCCTAACACAACATGTTCTATATAATTATTTGAAATATTGTTATTTTAATATATAAATTATTTTAAATCACATTGTTTTATTAATTCAATCTATTATTTCCTAATGACATTCTACATCCTATAGGTTAAGAATTTCAATTTTTCTTAACATAGCTTACAATTTATATTTTATTTTTATTTTTTACTTTTTACTTATAGCTTGTAATATATGAATTATTAGGTGTATTTAATAATTTATATAAAAAGTAATAGATATAAATTCTGTTGTTATTAAAAAAAACTCTACTAAAAACATAAATTAATAATTTTAATTTAGAGAAATATAAAGCATCTTTAAATTATGGTAACAAACCTTTTCATGTCCCAAATACAATCAAATCACTCGATTTGAACCCGTTCGTGTCATGTCTTAACATTTTTTTTTAAATCATAGAACATTATTCTAGGATGAAATGAGAGATTAAAAAAGGTTTGGCTGCCTAAGTACCTAACTCAAAGCTCGAAAATATCAAGTATAAAAAATATTATCTTAAGTAAAATGATATTATTTTTAAATTTTAAATTAAAAAATATAATTAACCGAGTTTACCCTATTCAAACTTGAGTAGTATTGGATTCAAGTCGATCTTGAGTTCAATTAGGATTTAGATTACGTTCAAATTTAGGAGGACTAAGTCCGACCCAATTTAATATCAAACTTAATTAGTATCGGACCAATTATTATCTTGGATTTAAGGGCCCAAGAAAGAGTTGGAGGCCTTTGGGTCCAATCCCACATATCATCAACCTTAATGAGCAAGCATATTCATAACTTTCTTAAAAATAAACAATTGCATTTACTTTAATATGATAAAAGAAACTTCTTTGAGGTCTATGGACGTGAATGGTCAAAGTGCATGAACAAAAAGAGAAACCTATACCAAAACAAGAGGCAGATATTGGATTGATGGATGAGAATGGAGTGTGAGGAGCTTTCATTTACCTAAAGCATCTTTTAAGCTTGTGGTCTTAGATTAATCTCCCCAATTCCTTAGACTTTTCTTTTTCTTTGATTTCACTTAAGGTAGACTATTACTTATTTTATAGTAGAAAAATTAAAATATATTTTAGGACTATAATTTTATTTTATTAACTAAATTATTTATTAAAATTTATAATTAAATAAATATTTTAAACTTTAAATATTCATTAGAAAATTTGTAAAATTGTTATGATACAGGCTTCATTTAATTAATAGAGTTAAAATTACATTATGTTTATACAAATTTAAATATATAAATAAGATCACATGTTCAAATAACATAAATATTTTATTTGTAAAAATACAAAAAGAAGGTTGCACATATTATGACCCTTTTTAAACCTCCAACAAAGCGGAAAGCGTTGTGTGTTGGGTGCGTTCACTTTTTTGTCTTTTTATATGAGTTTAAAATTTAAAACATATGTTTAATTATAATTAATAAATTTAGAGTTTATTTATGAAAATTATAATTGAGTTTAAGATGCCTTTTTAATAAAAATTCATCCCTAAATTAAATTTTTTAACAAAAATTTTTAAAAACCTTTTGTTATTCCTTCATCAATAATATCATATATTACCATCTCGTTGTTACTATTAAGCGGAAAATCGAGTTTTTTTATAAGTCGGAGCACTTCTATTCTCGTTAGGGTATTTTAATTATGTCCCATTTTATTTTATCTATATATTTGTATAGATCATACATAAATATATTGATAAGATTTAATGAAACAAGGTATGTACTGATTAATCGAAATAAAGTATCTGATATCTTGACAACGAGGGGTGAATCAATTGGTCCAGATTCCTCACTTAAGACTCTCCCTTAAAACGAGGTATTGAGTTTGAGTCACGTCAAAGGAGAGAAAATAGGCATGTTCTTATTGATAATCCTCTAACCCCCTGGACACAGCTCCTTGATCGGATCAAATACGAACGCCTCGCTTCCAGCGACAGTGTGGGAGTTGGAGCTATTAAAAAACTTGGGGGCTGATGGGAACCTGATGCTGAACAGGGAGAGCCAGTGATCAATCATCAGCTGAACAATCAAGTATGTGAAAACTCCTTATGCGCAGAAGTGTACAGGCTATGTAGGGAACCTGAGGGATCTTGAGGTTCCAGATTTACATCTTCTAAACTCTTGGGGTGAAATTATAGGGGCTTAAAATTAATCTGTCTAAACCGAGATACCTAATATAATATAAAAAAAAGTATCTGATGTCATTTTTTATACCTAATACTTTGACCACTGTAATTAGCGTGTTATGTTGAAAAGACCAATAAAACGTAATTAATTTATAATAAATTCACGTCATCATCTTCTAGAACTTTGACCAATAACACCCCTCACCACCTCAGACCATATTTATTAGTCTATTTGGGTCAGCATAATTAATCATCAATCACTCTCTCAATTTTGTATATTCATATAATAAAAATTTATTATCATGATGTTGTATAAATTTATAAAAAAATAATTAAAGTTATTTTAAATTATATTGACTATAGTTTAAATGAATTTTTAGAATGAAAATAAAATTAAAATCTACTACTATTTTTATTTTTAAATGTTATACCACTAAATTAAAATAAGAAAAATTAAGGGACTAAAAGGTTATTATATCCAAATTACTCAAAAAATATAGAGATAGAGATAATAATTTTATTATCTAATTTTAAAATTTTAAAATTGAATTAATATCAAATTTGAGTTAGAATATATAAATAGTTATTATCCCATTATATACTTCTTCCTTTAACTTTGAAATGATGATGTTGACTTCTTTTGTTTTATCTAAATTCTTATGATAATATTTAAAGAAATACTAAGATATAATACTCATGTTCTTATAAATCTTTTTTCAAGTCATGCCCTTATAAGTTATTTTACATATAGCAGCTAATACTAAACAGTAAATTTTATCAAATATCCTTAAATAAACAACTTATGTTATTCGCAGATCAAATCAGCTATATTAATCTACTGTCAGCTAACCGCTAATAAAATTATCTTATATTATTATTTTAATTCAATAAAAAAGTCTTTTTAATTGTGCTTCAATTAATTTCCTTAAAATTTTTACGTGTACATCAATAATTAAAAAATTCAACTGATTTGACCGGTTTAACTGTAAAAACTTGAACTGCCCAATTTTTTGATCTTATTTTCAACTTTTCAGTTTGATTTAATTTAATAACTTTTATTGTTAAAATCTGATCAATTTATTAATTGATCGACTAATTTTTGTAAATTTATAACTTTTCATAAATCAAAATAAATTAATTGATATTTATTTAACAATATCCTTTTCATTTAAACTTCAATTTTTTTTAATAAATAAAGACAATCTCTATCAATCATATTTTAAAATTTTTAATTTTATCTCATTTTTAATAACGATATGTTAAATCTTTTATATTTTATATTTTTTATTTTATCATTTTTACTTGTCCAATTTTTAATATATATAACTTAGTTAAAAAAATATATTTTCCATATTTTATTATCCCCGATTAAAAATCCACAATACTTAATCCAGAATCTCATTTTACTTTTTATCCTAACATTTTTTTTTGGCCCACCTCAAAGTAGTGGCTTTACCACATTCCGTGCCCGGCACAACACTTCAAGGCGCGTGGGTAATTTGTTGTTTTCGGTCCACCACCAATAACACTTGAACAGATCACAAAGATCCACACCTGAGCCACAACAGGTCCACTCGCCCACTCTACACTCTCAACTCGTGTACTCGCCCCCTACAAAGCAACTTACACACACGTCTAAAAACTCCCTTAATTTTAAATTCTTATTTAATGTTTTCTATTATTTATTGTTTTCCACGTGTCTATAATTCTAGGCGAGTAAAAACATTTAGTGTACACTCGCGTTTACACAATGTGAACCAGAACTGTTCCTTTTTCTTTTCTTCTTTCTCTAATTTCTTAATACGCACAGAACACGTCCAACTGTGTCTCCTTTTACTCCCCCTCTCTCTCTAGCTTCTTTTTCTTCAATGTATGAAATTTCCAAGGCTTCGATCTTTCTTGTTCTTCTTTAATTATTTTTCTTTATCTTTTTGTTTTCTCGATACCCATTTGGGCTCTCTGCGAAATTCTGGAGCTTTTTTGACTTGAAAGTGATCGAGTTTAGCTAATGGGGATGAAGCGGTGGCACGGGTAAGTAATGGAAACCGTGTATTGAATAGGGTTGAAGAGTAGAGTAGCTAGAGGTTAAGAGAGGAAGTGAAATGCGTACGCTTTGCGACGCGTGCGAGAGCGCCGCCGCTATCCTCTTCTGTGCCGCCGACGAGGCTGCTCTTTGTCGTTCATGTGATGAGAAGGTTCTGCTCCTTCAACTTGATGCCTCTTTTTCTGATCACTTTGAGTTTGAAACTTAGCTTGAAAGATTTAAGGGATAAAACAAGGTTTATGCTCTGCTCAAAGCGGGAGTATTTGTATTTGAAACAAAGCTTTTTGGATTGATTTCATATGGAGTTTCTCTGTTTCTTTTTATTTTTTATCCTAATCTCTATGGTGAGTTTAAATTATTTAGTTCTTCATGTAAGAGTTGTCATTTAGATGGCACGACCGAACTAATATAAGTTTTATCCACGTTGAAGCAATGGATGGATTTTATGTGAAGCTTGTTAAGACTACTTCATTCCTTTCTTCCTCGTTACTTTGTGCAAGTCCGTGTCTGTGTATATGCAAAAGACTAGGTTTTCGGTAAACTATGGTGATCGGATTAGAGCTAACATGATTCTTTTTTGTTAGAATTTTTTAGTCAATCTGTTGCTTGGAGCTATCAAGTTGAATTTGGATATAGGTATGATCAAGTTGAGTAACTTATGGTCTTTATTCTAAGTACCGGAACTCATTTCTGGGTCTTCTCTTGATATATTTAGGATAAATAATGTAAGTAGAATGGTCTAAAATTCAAATCAGTGAGTGCGAAAGTTGTGACAACGACTCATGTGAATATGGTTTGGCAACTATGAAGTAGACATCAGGTGATTACTTTATGATTGTCGTGCTTGTGTAAGCTTCTTGTTTTCCTTCAGCAATTGCCTACTATTATGATTGTCATAGTGGCATTTTGAAGAGGTACTTACATTTTTGTTTAGGTTCATATGTGTAACAAACTTGCCAGTCGACATGTACGGGTTGGGCTTGCCGATCCAAGTGATGTTCCTCGATGTGACATATGTGAAAATGCACCTGGTATCATGACTTCTGCCTCTTTCTTCTTCTTCTTCTTCTCTCTGGTTTGCTTTTACTGGTGATATTCATTATTTAACTTCTGTACCAAAAGATTGAGGGCTTTTGCTTTGCTTGAAAATGCATGTAGCTTTCTTTTACTGTGGGGTAGATGGTAGTTCCCTCTGCCTTCAATGTGATATGATTGTGCATGTTGGTGGTAAAAGAACCCATGTGAGGTACCTCCTATTCAGGCAGAGAGTTGAGGTTTGTGTCTCTGCATTGTAATGATTGGATTTTATATCGTTTCAATGAGAAGGTTCCTGAAATCGATGTGCTTTGCCCATTATTCTAACTAGTTTCCCGGGGATAAACCTGGACGCCTTGAGGAACTAGGACAACAAAATCTTGATCAAAATGAAATGAGGACGGTCCAAAATCAACCACCTAAAATTTCAATGAGGGAAAACCAGCAAAATCATAGGGTGAATTATAATGATGGTGATAGCAAGATGGACAGTATATTGATTGATCTTAATACTCGACCTCACCGGATACATGGGCAAAATTCAACTACCCAGGTATCTTCTTTTCCAGCATAGGTCTCAATGTCCAGATCATAACATTTCAAGCATCAGGATTTAACATATTTCTTGATATAGTACCCAAACAGTAGTTGTGAGAGTATATGTGCAACATCTGAGAGTTAAAAGAACAGATATTTTATGGTTAGCACAACATAAGAACATTTCTCCTGTTTATCAAAATACTTCACTTGTATGCATGATCTGATACAATCCACTCTGATAAATGATAATGCTGAAAGATTTATATTAACGAACAGGGTATGGACATAACAAGTGGTACTAATCATGAATCAGCTAATGTGGTTCCAGTTATATCCTTCAAAAAAGAGCCTGAAAAGTAAGCAAGGTAAGTGAAACTACATATCTATATTTTGCAAATTTGTTCGACCTTGATTTTCATCTATTTTGTTCTTCAAAGAGGAGCTGTAGCTCATTGCAACGTTTTATGAATTCCTTAAGTACTGGATATATAAATGTCTAGCGTCATATTATGCATTATTCATTATGCTGGTGTCACATAACAAGCTCACTCTGTAATTATGCTATAAAAAGAATTTGGCGCCCATATGGTATGGTTGTTAGCCTCATGCAGATGGGGATAGAGGATGGGTTATGTTTTCACATTCTGTTCGATACAGTTCTAATCTACCTTACTTGTTTCATTTTAAAACTGATCTATAGTGTATGGAAGTCATAGTTTTACAATAAGTCTATTCTTTTTCTATGTATATAAATTCTGTTGTTAGCTAGTGCATACAGTTCAAGATGGAATACAGACTTTGATTTCAGTTAAATGTTTGCGGAGGAATCATTTTCCAATGTATTTTTAGCTTCTAAGTACAACTTCATATTATATTTGAGCCCTTTGGGAATATTATCATTGGGATGTTGCATTCTCTTTGGAAGAATGTCAGAAGCGAAACAAACTGCTCGTCTTGTTGGTAAATTATACTGTTTACTACATGGGGATCTTATGCCTAACCTACTTGGGAAATTCTTTGTTAATTCTTTAGCCTCGTTGAAAATTTGCCAAGTAGAAACTAAGAAGCAACCGGGATTTTGTAGATTTCCATTTCAATCTTCTAATACTGAACTTTTTGATGAACTTTAACTGCTGTATAACCATTTGACCTCTTCCTCTTGATTTGTGGTTGCAGATGTTTTTGGCTGAAAGTGAGCACATTTAGGACTTGAACCTGCTTTAAACATTCCGATTTCCAGATCATGGTTTAGGCTTAATATTCCTTGTGAATTTGGTTATATTAGAGTTTTGCCATGTATCAAAAGCATCATTTTTAGTTTTACGTCAAAAAAATAACAGAAACATTATCAGTTCTCGCACTACAGGTTAATCAAAACACTATCACTAGCTGGTCCTTTTTTGTAATAACAGAAACATTATCAGTTCTCGCATTACAGCTTAATCTAATCCCAGTGGTAAGCACCTGCAATTTCTTGATTTCCATGAAGTTCTTGGTCTATCCTTGTGGGAATCATAAATTCTTCTCCTTTTTCATATGCCAACTAAATGTGGGATTCCACTTCAATAATGGCGATTCGAGGATAATAATGGTGTTCTTGTGAGCCCACCATGCAACCAAGATTGGCGATTTTTAATGTTCATTCCAGGTTGTTGTACCCTTGAATTGCTATTCTTACGAAGTCTGAAACAACTCACAACTTGTACACTCACAGCTCGTTTTGCCACCCCATACTACAGTTCCAAGGTTTTTGGAGCTTCTGTTTTAGCGACCAAAGCTTGTTCCTCAGTGCCTGATGCAATGGTTGGCTGTTCTATATCATTAGCGTTGAAAATTCAAGAAATGAATGTCACTATTGAGCTAGCTATCTATGATTTTTGTTCATTTTTAAAGAATTGTTACTGAGAATTTCAATGATCGAGATCATCAGAAAATTTCGAAGAAGGTAAGTTCAATATTAGGAGTCTAAAGCATCATGATCATGAAGTATGATGTATCATATTCAAGTACAGACTAACCAATCTCGTTGGGAAGAGTTTTATTAAGTGACTAAAGTACAGGTAACCAAGAACAAAAATAGTTTCCGATCAAAAGGTTATAAAGCATCAACACATGATGAGAGAAACCAGTCTTCACGTTGGAAACTCCTTGTACCCTCTGCATCTATAGCTTCTTCTTCTTAGTAGACATAGCCCTTGACAAACATTCCTTTCTTGGCCTCTTCTGATTCACCCTCACCGGTGTATTTTCCAAGTTGAGCAAGTGAGTTGGCCTTGGCACGGATGAGTAGTGCCTCCTGAGCTGCCTTCACATTCTCTGGCCTGCCTCCCCATGTCTTGAGGCAAGTGTTCTGGAGAGCTCTGGCATAGGAGAATGAGACATGCCACGCATTTGGAGCTTGGTTCATGGCATTGAGGTTAAGGGTTGCTTCAACTTCAGATTGCCCACCAGACAAAAACTGATCCAATGACAGTTTCACAGTGAGTACATAGCCCCACACAGGGATTCAGAAATAGACAATAAACTGTCATAAGTATACTTTAAGCAAGGTCAAAGAGCCCCCATACAGGGATTCAGAAACAGACACTAAACTTTGATAAGTACAATTCAAGTAAGGTCAAATGGAACTTGCCATGATTCCAGGGACAGCTGGTGGGATTCTTCTCTTGAGAAGCTTCAGAGTGTACTCAGCAACCTGTCCAGGGCTGGCCCTTTCCTTGCATTCAGCTCCAGGAGTGACCATGCTAGGCTTGAGGAGGATACCCTCAAACATGACGTTGTTCTCAGCTAAGTAGAAGAACACCTCAGCCCAAACCTTCTGTGCTACTTCAAAGGTTCTGTCAATGCCATGCTCACCATCAAGCAAGATTTCAGGCTCCACAATGGGGACCAGACCATTGTCCTACAGAATCCAGGGGACAAATTTGTTCAATCAGGCAAATGCCCCTAGATAAGTGATGAAAAGAAAAAGGTATGACTTGTAAGAATCTTTCCATTTTCCAATTCCATCCGATCTGTTTGTTCCTGGAGCTATTTATTTGAATTGCAGACATTCCTACAAATTTAGAAATGAAATATGTACTTGGGAAATGGCTGCATAGCGAGCAAGACCCCAGGCAGCTTCCTTCACAGCCAAAGCAGATGGACCATTGGGAATGCTTACAACTGTACGCCTGGTCAGTTACCAGTAAATTGTGTCAAAACTATGTAGCAATAGCATCTAACTGGGAACATGGTCAGCTATGTATTTGATACCATTTGGCAAAGCGGGCACCCTGTTGGTAGTAAGCAGCTGAACGGGAGGCAAGACCGTCAAGACCTTGACACCAGGACTCGTCATTGGAACCAACTAGAGGCACCAAACCCTGTTGTTCTCATCATTCAAATCACAAGGTGAGAAATTCTATTCAGCTCAGTCACTTAATTGTCTAGTACATGAATGACCTCGTGTCTGCATATGTATTACCTTGTCGACTTTGATACCAGGGACAATGTTTTGTTCAACAAGAACATCAACCATCTTCTTGCCATCAGTTGTCGATTGGTATAGGGTATGTTTTGCGTACCGGGGCTTGGATCCCCCAGAGTACTTCAAGTTTGCACGCGACCACAACCTTAATCAATATTGTCCTCTTTGGTACTCGAACTCGAGACCTCCAAGTTTTGTTGCATTTAAATGAACGCCTCTTACCATTGAGCTAAGTAGCTTAATGGTAAGAGGTAGCTCAATGGTAAGAGGCGTGCAGCTAGAATGCAACAAAACCTTGAGGTCTTGAGTTCAAGTAACAAAGAGGACAATACTGATTAAGGTTGTGGTCGCGTGCAAACTTGAAGTACTCTGGGAGATCCAAGCCCCGGTACGCAAAACA
>JANIJF010000210.1:77324332-77335548 GCA_024520955.1 Erythroxylum bequaertii | reverse complement strand
GGAGTTCTTTTGTGAATGTATGTTTGAGCAATATATATATAAGTGTGCTTCCGCAAATGTTTATCTCTTCGACGGTCTCGACGGGTCATCCGGGGGTTTGGCCTCGGGGTTCGGGACTCGGGCCCAACGGCCTACGGTATCTGTAAGCGATCGCTGGGGCTCTGGGAACGGGGTCCAGCACCTAGTCTTAGTTGCACTTGAGGGGGAGTGTTAGAGTATCCCATATTGATTAAACATGAAAATTTTAAATGGTTTATAGGTAGTAAGGGTTAATTATCTAAATGATTAGTTCAAGTTATTTTGACAATGGTTGACTCAAGCTCAATTTTTGTTAATGGACTCTACACTCTACTCATGTTAAAAATTCTAATATAATATCAGAGTCAATAATTGTCCGTCTGGATGTTCAGTTTCAATGGCTCGGTCTGGTTACTATTATTATGTTTTTCCAAGTGGCAACTGAATTTCTAATATCAGCTACACTTGAGGGAGAACGTTAGAGTATCTCATATTGACTAAATGCGGAAATGTTAAAGAGTTTATAAATAATAATGGTCAACTATCTAAATGATTAGTTTTATTTATTTTGACAATGATTGACATAAGCTTAATTTTTATTAATAGACTCTATACTTTACTTATATTTAAAATTCTAATAATAAGATATCCTTGTGGCAATCCTCTAGCCTCTCTTAGGGTTCCTTATTGATTAACACATAGCAGGCAACTCTAGTTATCCATTACTTTATTCATAAATGGTTATCCATTCTATATGTTTTATTTGATTTTGAAGATATAATTAATACATAACTATCAAAATATTAATTAAATATCAATAATTTCAATCTATTACACATGTAACTCTAAGATTAATTCCTATATTAATCTGGTTAATATGAATTTTTAATAAATAAATTGTAATGTTCTAATTTATTATTTAGAAAAAATTTTAAATTATAATTTATTAAATATTGTACACATTAAAAATTCACAAATTATTTGAATTGATCAATGCTAAAGTTAACAGTTAATTTTATAATAAGTTATAATTTTGATATTTAGTTAATATTTTTAATAATTGTTTACTAATAAAATATATGATTTTTATATTTGAAAATATAATTTATTCACACCTTATTTAAAATAAATATTGAATTTAAACTTTTATGTATAATTCAATATTTATTTTAAAATAATAAATTTTTTATTTTAAACATTTAAAATAAAAATATGTTATTTTAAAGTTTTAAAACAATATAACAAATCCATAAAAATTATGTGCTTAAATATTATAATTTCCTAAATTATTTTGGAAAAAGTAATTAATAACGAATTAATTCATATCATTTTTTTGCAACATAATAAAATAAAAATTTGATACGTAAAATTCTATTCTTTCACAAGCAACGCTACGACACGCTTGTTGTTAAAGTTCCAAGCCCAAAACCTAACAAACCTCAATTAGGCCTCCAGGGCTTTGATTAATGGGGTGATGGGTGGCCTTGTTCAACCCTTGATTGTACCGAAGTCACGCCCAAGGGGCAAAGCAGCTTTTGTTTCTAATCAATAATCATCCCCAGATTTCCAAATTCCTCGTCCGTACAGTGTTGCTTCTTCAAAGGTGGTTCACGCTCTCCGTAACGTTGCTGAGTTCGTAAACCCTAAGGTCTGTCCCTTTGATCTCTATCGAGATTCTTTTGTTTCAGTTATGGGGTTGAATGTAATCGTTTTCAAAAAGGCGTGGTGTGGTTTGAAATCTCATCCTTTACCCGTTATATTGTGATATCTGGATCTTGTTTATGCTATTTTGGTTTGCAATTTTGTGTTTTGGTGTAGGATTTGGTGGGCTTTTTTTAAAGCTCGGTGTTTGATTACAGGGTCACTGCGATTTTGGTTTTTCTGGGTTTAGGATGATAATTCATTGGTTGGTAGATAATTGGTAGTTGTTATAACTATTTTGGTGCATTCCTCTTTATAGAGTACTTTTTAGTGGAAACAAACCTTGTTAAGTCCGTGATTTGTTTTTGAGAATGTTCAAAGCCTTTATCTCCTTTTTCTTGTTTAAAAATTTCATGTAGTGTGGGTTATTTGGTGTTATTTTATACTCTAATGGTACTCTGCAATAAGTCAAAGCAGCTTATGAATTTGTTGAAGCTCTTAAAATTTTGGCAATGGATTTGGCGTGCTCATCTTCACGGTGTAGCATATTTCAGAGTGGAAGAAGCGTTTGGAGGCTTCTGTTGCCAATTAAGAGAATGTGGTTTTCGTTTCACATGGTTGTTCTTTTTGGAGAACTCTTGTTCTGCGCTTAAATCTGTTTTGAAACCTGGTTACTCAGGTTGAGTTTATGTTCTACTTTTCATGTCTCCTGGATTTTCCAGACTAGGTTCGTACTGTCTGAGGGCTCCAAATTGATCTTTTCTTTATTATGGTCAAAAACTCAGAGAGGTCTCTATTTTTCTCCTCCCTTTTGTCTGTTAGTTAGAACTGTTATGAACCAGGTTTGAATGGTTGGATAAGAAGATGGGATTCTTTTACGTTTTCAGAACTACCTGAGCTTGATGTTTCGTGGGAAAGGACAAAGGTTTATGTTTGCTTCAATGAAGTAGGTGACGAAAATTTCATTAACTGCTGGTGTTGGGTGCAAGTATAGGGCTGACGTGTAACTGGTTCAGAGTGGGTTTCTTGTTAAAAAGTTTTGTTGTTCTTGCTGGGGTTTGGTGTTTTGTTTTGGAGGGATGGTGAGGAATTTGAATTTTAGTAAATGGATGATGATGGGTGTGGTTGTAATGTGGACAGGGAGGGGACAGCTGGTGTTGTTGGTGGTGGTGTTTTTTGCTGAACAGTGGTGGTAGGTTTTAAGGGTAAGTTTGAAATATGAGTTCAGACAGCAAGAGTCCAAGCAGGAGCAGGAGCAGGAGCAGGAGCCCAATGGATCGTAAGATCCGCTCTGATCGCTTTTCCTACCGTGGTGCACCTTACAGACGAGAGTCTCGTCGGGGTTACAGGTTTTCTGGATTTCAATAATTTAGCTTATCTCACTTTCTGTGCTCTGGGAGTGGCCTTGTGGAGTGATATGTGTGTTAGATATGCTACTTGGTGTGCCTGATACTCAAACTGCTTGCTTTAAGGAATTTTTGTGATGATGTAAATGTGAAACTTCAAGCTTATGTAATAAATATTGATGTCTGGTCTATTACATGTTTCTGTGAGGTTGAGTAATGTAGATGAAGTCTACTTAAGGTTGACTAACAGTGCCGCAGTGCTTTTACGTGAATTTATCCTTTTGATATGCTTCTATACCCTGCTTAATAGTTAGTTTGTTGTGGTTTTATAGCAGCCAAAGCAATCTATGCAAGAACTGCAAAAGGCCAGGTCATTTTGCTAGAGAGTGCCTAAATGTGGCAATATGTCATAACTGTGGCCTTCCTGGGTATGGATCCTTGTTATGCTGTTGATGTTTTTCAGCATACTGTTCAAGTATTACTTGTATATTTATGTCATCCAGACTTTTCAGTGCACTTTTGCACAGATTGTTTTACTGAGGTTTGTGCTTCATTGCAATTGGCCAAATTTTACTGTAGAAGAATGAGATTTGCACAATTTGAATACTCAATGTTTACTTCACTGCTGCTCCTGCTTGGTTGGGAAACTCATGTCTTTAACTATTTGTTTGAACTTTTATCATGCATGTTCTTAAACTAGAGATTCGTCTGTTAGCTCACAGCTTTAGCTTCTCCTATTTTATGATTTCTTATAGGAGTATTTAGCATTGTTTTTCACCTCGGTAGCTCCCAGTAAATAAAATTTTGGCAATCATATCTGCTTAAGCAATTCTTAGGGGGCTTCAATGTTGAGTCTTTTGTGTTTTCATGTAGAGGGTTTGGTTAATTCGGGATTAAGAGGTCTGCTTTGCATATCAAGTTCAGTTTATCATTCGGTTTCATTTGCGATGTTCCTGTACCGCAATCTTGATGGATAATCACTATCTTCCAAAATCTCGGAGGCATTTAGTTTTCTTGGGAAATTAATATGTGAGCTCATATCTATTCAAGATTGTCAAGTGTGCATAGATGTACTCGTGTTCTTTTTTGTTATTTTTTGTGGACACGACAAATGATTTCTGTGAATTTGCTCAACTACGTGTTCATGTCATCTTGTAGGCATATTGCTTCTGAGTGCACCACAAAATCGCTATGCTGGAACTGTCGGGAGCCTGGGCATATGGCCAGCAATTGTCCAAATGAGGGCATCTGCCACACCTGTGGAAAGGCTGGGCATCGTGCTAGGGACTGTACAGCTCCACCAATGCCACCTGGTGATCTGAGGCTGTGCAACAACTGCTATAAGCAGGGTCATATAGCAGCTGATTGCACAAATGATAAAGCCTGTAACAACTGCAGAAAGACGGGTCATCTGGCACGGGACTGCCCGAATGAACCTATTTGCAACCTTTGTAATGTAGCTGGGCATGTGGCTAGGCAATGCCCTAAAGGTAATGTTCTTGGAGATAGGAGTAGTGGTAGCTTTCGCAGTACTAGCTACCAAGACATTGTGTGCAGGAATTGCCATCAGTATGGGCACATGAGCAGGGACTGCATGGGGCCATTGATGATCTGTCACAACTGTGGGGGGCGAGGACATAGAGCAATTGAATGCCCTTCTGGGAGGATGGTGGACCGCTACCCTAGAAGGTATTACTGATGGAGATAAATTGAGCAATATGCCTTGGTCTATCAAGTTTGGTGAATTAGATTTTTAGCTAACTTGAATGTTGTTTTCGGATGAGGAGTGATTTCCAAACTCTATTGGATAGAAAGTGATGCTATGATGGTGACAAGGATCTTGACATTTAGTTTTGCGGATATTTGTGTTTGCAGTAAGTGATTGATTATTCACTTTACGTCAACTTTCTTATCTAATGACTTTGATCTGACATTATAACCTCCTCTAAACCTTTTGATCATTTCATCTTTGTTATGGTACCTGACCTTGTCACTGTCTAGGATACATTGCATATGCTTGTTTTTGTGTGCTTGGTCAAGGATTGAAAGTCAAAGTTTCTCTGGTGGTACAGAAGGCACGGACTCCGAGAATGCCATGTGCCCCTTTTCTAATAAGGGAAATCAAGTCTCAACTAAAACTGCATGAGATTTTCTGTCCCGTTATACTGTTTCAACCCTATTTATTTACGTAGACTTCACATAAATGTGTGGATGATATTTAATTGAACATGCTAAGAATATTATAACTGAAAATGAGTATTTGTTCTCAACTAGAACCTTATTCCTTTTACTCAAATTACACAATATTATAAATAACAACACTGGAATTACCCCTAATTGGAAAAGAACCTCCAAAGCAAGGAAAGCTTAGAAGTTCCTTCCCATTCATTTTCAAACAGGCTCATAGGCTATTCCTACAATTGAATTTGACGCGAAATTGAATTTGAAAAAAGTTTTAAAATTTTGGGATCAAAAATTAAGGCTGAAACTAAAAAAGAGTTTGAAATGAGGTTCAAAAATTTCAATCCAATTTTAAATTCTTGTGATTTTATTTAAAAATGTAACACTGAAGCCCAATTGGAAAGACCCAATACCCCAATTTTGATAGCCCAAGTTCAAACGTTTAGCTGTGCTCTTGACTTGGCTTCCACGCAATACTACGGCGACCATCCTCTTTTTAACAATATACTTTTATTTTTTCTAGTCATAATTATTTTAAAAATTTTCTAGTGGAAATTTATGTAATTATTCATTTGATTCGAAATTCAGTTGAATTTACATAATTTGAAATGATATTATTTTATTCTATAAATTAAAAGATTAGAAATAATATTTTTACTCGAGCTCGGTTTGAAATTAACAAGTTCGACCTTAGTTAATCAATTCTTGAGTTAAACCTCTTTTCATCGACTTTTGATTTCTAGTAAGGTTCAATTTTAAATTCGAGTTATAAGACCTAATTCAATGTTTGAATATGTTAAATATATCTTATTAAAATGATGTTTTTTATTTATCAATAAAAAAATTAGAATTAATATGAGCTCGATTGAATTTCAAGTCTTTCAAGTTAAATTGGGTTTGAGTTCAGATCACAAAGTTTAAACTTTTTTAATTCTTGGACCAGGTCCAAACTTGCACATAAATATTTAATTACTTTAGTCCATTACTAAATTCGAATTAAATTGAGTTTTAAATTAATTTAAATTTAAATTGAAATAGTATTTAGGTTGAGGTTTGACTTGAACTAAGGTTAATGAACTAAGGCTAAATTGACCATATTTTAACCTGATTTTCGAGACTCGAGGCTTGATGACTATAAACAAAAATATCGTTTTGAGAAAAACAATATTTTTTTTATTTAATTTTAAAAAAATTAAGTCGGATTGGACTGAGCCGAGCTTAAACTTTTGCTGGGCTTCCTTGGATCCGATCAGATATTTGATTGAGTTCGGGCATGACCTGTTAGGCTGGATACGGGCTTGAGTGGATCTAACCTGATCCGGTTTATTGTCATTCTTAAATTTAAATTAATTTAAATCTAATTTATTAACTTTTGATTAAAACGAACCAGTTAGGAATTGACATGCCTACTCAACATAGCATGACGACTTATTAAATATTAATGCTTTGGTTTTCTTGCGATGGTCCACCCAATCAAGACTAGCCATTAGCAAATCTCAAATCTCTCTCCGTGTCTCTCTTCTGTTTAGTCTTTATTCTCTCCGTCTTTGCTTCGAAAAGACATACAACATATCAGTAATGGAACCCATAATCAAGCAGGGGCCGAAGCTTCTACGACAGGTCTCCAAACAACGTCAGGTAGTTTTTTTTTTTTGGTAAAACCCTTTGACTTTTTCCCCTTTTTTGGATCTGGGTTGTTTGATTTATGAGCTGGCTGCCCTTGAATCGGTTTCCGTTTTGAACTGGGGGAGATTTGAGTGTAATTTTGGGTTATAGCGAGTGTACAGGGAGTAAATGTTCTGGTTTTTTTAGGGTGTGCGATGGAAAATGGAAAATGTGTGTATAATGGTTGGTGTATTTGTTTTCTTTAGTGGGATTTTGTGGAACTATGAAATTGAGTAGTGTTTACGCACTAGGATGCTGATTTATAGGTGGAGAATGAAACGGATGGGATAAGATCAATTTGGGAAATGCAAACTTTTTCAACATTTAGGTTTGGTTATGTAGGGTACAGCTTGTGATTCTGCTGGGACATGAGAGTTTTGTTAGGAGGTGTTCAATGTAGGCTTTATGTACTCTCTCGGGTCCTATTTAGGCATTTCTGAAACAGTTTATCCATGGAATTGTGGACAAGGAGGAGCTACGGCAACATTAGAAACTTGTGATGCTCTTCACTTTGAAGAGTGTCAGCAAGGTTGCCTTGGTGCTTCCGTAACATTATTGTTATCTCATCACGGCACTTGTTAACAAGTGATGGCGAATTTTCTTTCTCAGCATCCTCAAAAGGATATCGTTTCTGGTTTGGAGGGACATGTTGCCCGGGGATCAAAACAAATTGAAACAGGTGAATTTCAGTAGAAGTATTGTCATTCACTATTATCTGACATTGAACTGTGAAAGCTAAGAATCTAACATTTCTATTCTTTGCATTTATTTTATTTTGACTTGGTTTGCAATAAAAGAGGCGAATAGAAGATTTGAAGCAAAATTAACATCTGTATGCAATCATGCGGTCCATTTAAGGGGTAATTCTGGGGTTTGCTCCTCAAATTTTCAAGCAGTTAGTTTACCTTCAAGTTCTATTGCCAAGAGATTTATGCACAGGCAGATTTCACAACTCGTCAAACCTAATGGAAATCGTGCTTTTCTCGTTGATACATTGGGTCTGGTAATTTCAATCTCACTTGTTCTTTTGTCTGGTTACAAAACAAATTAGTTCAAAGGTGTAGTTGTGTTTAAGCTAGAAACCTAATGATGGGCCTCTTCTTTGTAATTTATGTTTTCAACGTGAAGGTAAGGAGATTGGAAGCACAAGGCGTGCCTTCCAAGCAAGCAGAAGCGATAACAGCCGCTATAACTGAAGTGTTAAATGATAGTTTGGAGAATGTATCCCATTCTTTCGTTTCTAAGCCAGAAATGCAAAAGGTAATCAATTTGAAGGAGCAATTCCTTTACAACAAATATTTCATTATTATTGTTGAAAGTTTGAACAAATTAGAGTTTATGTAATTCGTGCACTATTGATTTGATGATAATGTGTCTTTGTCTAATTGAATCTTTGTAGAGCGAAATGATTCAAGAATCAAACTTGTCAAAGTTCAAGTCTGAAGTACAAAGTTCTCAGGTACTTTAATTTTCTCCTCCTTGTATCTTCGGATGCTAAGTACAACTAAGTAACGACAATTGACACATAATTTCATGTTAGAGGACCTTTTCTTGTTTCTGGGCTTTTCTCTTGGCAATTGTATCCTATACGTTTTTGGCCCGTAAATTAATGATGTGGGATAAGTTCATGTTACTCATTTCGTTTCTTCATCACCACGATATGTTCAACATAACTATACTTGGCAATAATTTTGATTCAAACATCCAATTTAAACATCAAAGCTTATTGAAGTTTTAGCTCAAAGTGGTTTATACGTTTCGTCCATACAAAATATATCTTATATGGCCCTGAGATGGATTTGAATCTTAATTTTGCAGTTCGGTCTCCAACTTTTGTCCAACCCAAGACTTTTCACGATTTATGATGCTATAGTTTGCACATGGTTGTACAAGAATACATTGTCAACTCAAGTTTGAAAGTGCATGTTAAATCCAAAAATATGTTGGTAGGTTCATATAGTTCTTCAGAAGTTATATTAAATACTTAATTCATAGATATTGAAAATATTAGAGTAGGAAAACCTTCTGGCCCTTTTGGAAATATTGGTAACAGTTTTTGCAATGGACTCTTTCAGGAGATGTTTTAAATTTGATAGGTATACGTTAGATTTTGTTATCATGTATAATATTAATTTCTTTACCTTAAATTTGGCTTTTCTTTTATCTGTAGTAAAAATTTTAAATATTGTAGAATTGATTGCCTTAACTTAAACCGGCAGACCTTGTTATTTTTTTCAATCTTGTGAATCTTCTAAATGTAGGAGCATCACTTTTCTATGTTACAACGTGAGACTGAAAAACTACGGAGTGATATAGACAAGATGCGTAGTGAGCTCAGGTTTGTTTTGGGAATCCTTTCACTGGCATCTTTCCAATCTTTTCATCCACTGAAATTTCTCAGTTGAAGGTTACTCTCTGAATAGGTATGAAATTGACAAAGTCACGGCTGGACAACGCTTGGATTTAAATCTTGAAAGAGGGTAAGTTATGCTTACTTCAGTTATACGCTGTGGCATATCAATCTGAATTAGGCTGTTTCTAATGCATTCAGTGTATAGCTAGATGTTCAAAAAAGGAAATTTTGAGCATTGTTCCTTTTTTTTTCCTACAAGTGTCTGCAGAGAGTAATAAATTGCAAGGATATCATTTGAGGTAGCTTTTCTTGGTTTGCAGTTAGATTGTCTCTCTTCTCAAGGGAGTTGCTTGCTCCTCTGTTAAACCCCTAATTTGCAATAGTTTGTGCAAGATGGATTTTCAAATGTACCATTTTTATATTTGATGGATTTTCAAAATTGCAATGCCATGTTTGCATTCAGCAATCTGTGTCTTGTATGTGGTGTGTGGGACATGTGACTATAAACTCATTCTGTATGATACTCGAATTGTTCTGCGGGTCAATCTCACTGCTGTTGCACCGTGGAAAGTTTTGGAAGACTAGTTAGCTTTATCTTCTTTATCTGGGAATTTCCCATCTTCATTACCTGCACTTTTGTATACTTGCCTGCCTTAACCATTACATATAACTATGAGCAGGCGCATACGTGACGAGCTAGCTAATCAGAATGCTGAAACTACCAACCTCACAAACAAGCTCGATCGAGTAAGTTACCGATTTCTGTCAAAAGCATTTACCCTTCTGTTCTTTTGAGTTGTATTAACAATATTTCTATTCATGTAATAGGAAATTCATGCATTACGAGCTCAGTTGGAAGCTGCAAAGTATGATGTGATTAAATACTGCATAGGTACCCTTGTCTCTATATCTGCAGTTGGGCTTGCTGTTGTTAGAATCTTGATGTAGAATTTGATCAGCAGTTCTGTGACTATTTTTATAGAACTGTAGATAATTTTTCACGGTGACTTAGCCCAACAGAAGCAAATTTATATTTTAGGCATTTTTACGTGTAAAAATAAAATAAAAAATCAAGTTTGTCAGAGCAGGAATGGATGTTCTTTTGTAAGAGAAGTAGGTAATGTACTTTAGGAGTCCACAAAGTTTGGAAAACAGACTCCCATATGTTGGGAAGATATTCTGAAGAGACAATTGCAAGGCTTTTTAGTTTTTGCAATGGTGGAAGCAGTTGGGATTGGAAGCAGTTGGGATTGGAAGCAGTTGGGATTATGACTAGAGAGTTTTTGGTGTCCTTTGTAATTCAAACAGCTCATTCTTTGACTAAGATGTTTAGTAGATATATTGAGAGAACTATAAATTGTGTTTTGACTTATAAAATTGTTTCTTATCTTATGAAGATGTCTCCTAGTAACCTTAGGCTTGGCAAAAAAGCCTAAACTCAATATAGATTTAATTGGTTCAGTCATAAAATTTTAAATCGGCTGATTTTTCAGTTTATTTTTAATTTTTTAGTTTAATTTATTTTAATATCTTTTCTTGTTAAAAACTATTTATTTTATTAATAAATCGATTAGTTTTTATAAATTAATAAATTTTTATAAAATAAAATAAAATAATTAATTTTTATTGACAATACTTTTCAATTATATTTCAAAATTTTAAATTTTATTCAATCAAACTCAAACTTGATCTATTTAAATTTAGTTTTAACCCAAAATTTTGTAATTTTTGACTTTGAAATTTTAATTTACTAAATTTTTGGATTTTAAATTTAGTAACTTATGTTATATTTTTAGTGGACTCATAAATTGCCAATATATTCATTTGAACTAAAATAATATCATTTTTTTAAATGATACAAAATTTAAAATTATAATTGTTGACTAAGAATTTATAATATAATACAGTGAAATGTTGTTTTGTTTAGATGTAAGATTTATAATATTATATAGTGTAAAGTTATTTATCATTTTACATTCCTTCATTACCTTTATCGATGATTATTCTCGATA
>JANIJF010000210.1:77294411-77306292 GCA_024520955.1 Erythroxylum bequaertii | reverse complement strand
TAGATCTAATTTTTCTCATGAAGAATGGTAGTCTTAGTACGTGGTAGTCTTAGTACAAATCTTACCTCGCCTCATCTTCACTACGCCTCTGAAAACTTCAATGTTGTTATAGCACATTGCTAAGGTTCCAATTGCCATGATCTAGCAGAAGAGAGGTAATAAATTGAGATGCAAGTTTTGACTGGTACATCTATAGGATCATTTGCACCAAAGTCATGAAATCTAACATACTAGACCAAACCGAACTACTGTGGATTTTCATCTAAAGTAAAGGCATATGATAAATTCAGAACACATATAGATCACATGACAAACAATATCAATCAGGAATCAGAACAGAAACATGCAACTTAAGCCTTTTCCGAATGAAGGGCAGAATGGAAGAAACCTGAGGTCAGATTCATATGTGAAATAACAATGTAAGCACAAACAAACACAATGTGGGATTGAGCGTATATAGAAAGGCAACACTAAATCTTGAATAAGTTTTGCATTTAGTACATAAATCTGTATTCCATAAATAAAAGAACTAACTTGACAAAGAAAGAGATGCAAAAATCGTTGAGCAATCAAATGAAAAATCTTCCTACCTGAGGGATAGCACAAAATCGAAAAATAGTAGGATCCCTCAATGCACACATGTATTTGAAGCAGTCTTCTACATGAATAAGAGAATTAGCAACCATATCATTCAAGCATTGCACTGCCTTGACTGAGTTCTCTTCATATTTTAAATCCTGCAGAGCACAGCATGCAAAGGGAAAGAAAGCCTTGTCATATAATTTGTAGTCAAACATGAGACACACATCATTACAGGGATAAAAATAACAACCAAGGATGCTATCATACTAGGGAAAAAAAGAAAGAACTAGAAGAGAAACATACCTCAAGTTTGGTAGCATATTTACCCCAAATTTCACGTGGCCAGAGCCTACGACACTTAGGTATTTCATTTATATCCTCCAGATAATCACGAATAATGTTCGATTTCTGCTCATTTATCCATGATATATGGAGTTAGAACACATTCAATGAGAAAACAAAATCACAGGTACTCCAAGGATCACAGCAATACCTGAAGAAACAACCCCATAGCATTGGAAAGATAATCTGGTGCCAAATCTTCCAACGGCGAGGCGTGGAAAATCTTGGATAGGCCAATTCCAACAACTCCTGCCACATAGTGGCAATATTCATCATAGTCATCAATTGTCTCAACCTGCATGATGAGTTTCACTGGCATTATTAAAGAACAAGATATTTGATCCACAAAATACAAAAGTCTGAGATAACTGAAGATCAGTGGCGTCGTTTAGTTTGGGAGGGCTCTTAACTAGCCTTAGGCCCTTACCTACTTGATGATTAGAAACCCTAATCCTTAGAATAAAAACATTACAAGCTCAATTCAATGCACTGAGGTATGGGTACTCAAGTTGATCTACATGAACACGAGAATATTTTTTCTCCTTTACTAATTTCCATCTAAGCACATCTCAGAGATAACAATGTTATTATAAACCTCCTTGCATATAAATTTCGCCATTCCAGCACCCATTCTCTTAGTACTTTCCTCAATTGCTTCCTGAAAACTGCAAAGTAAAATAATTTCTTTCAAGAAAACTAATAAACCAGTAAAATGACTATTCACAAGATTTTTTCAGGCATCCATAAAGTGATCAGCTGCAGCACTTTTAGCTCTAAGCACATGATAAAAATCCTTATGAATCTTAAAAAGACAGAATCATCCAAAAATATCAATGCACTTTTGTGATAAAACATATTTAGTAATAAGTTGAAAAAACCCATGCATCAACAACTTACTCACTGATAAAACATACGACTGTACAATCAAATCATCTGATGATATACTTATTTACCACTACAAAATTTCTTTCTAGTAAACTAACAAACAGTAAATTGACTTTTCTTTAGGCATCCGTAAAGTGATCAGCTGCAGCACTTTTAGCTCTAAACACATGATAAAAATCCATATAAACCTTAAAAAGCCAAAGTCATCCAAAAATATCAATGCACTTTTGTGATAAAACATATTTGATGATATGTTGCAAAAACCTCTGCATCAATAACTTGCTCACTAACGAAACATACAACTGTACAGTCAAATCATCTGATGCTACACTTATTTATCGCTACAAAATTTGCTCCTTTGTACCTTTAAGTAATGTCATATTTCAATCCAAAAACAGACTCATCCAAAGTTTAAGAGACTCTAAAAAAGGATATATTCTAAAAAGGATAATGAGAGTAGCATTCAATATGAACAGACCCTTGTAAAGGAGACTGAGGTAAGATACAACTCAGTAATACCCTTTAAGCTATGTTTAGTTGGGTGGTTATTAATGCAATGGAATGAAGTGTAATATCATTCCATCATTTAGGAGGAGGGTTTATAATGGAATGGAATAAGATAGGTTATTAATGCAATGGAAGGAAGTGTAATATTATTCCATCATTTAAGAACAGGGTTTATAATGGAATGGAATGAAATAAGATGGAAGTAGAAGATTTCACATTACATCACATTCCATCCTAAATAGTAAAAATAAGTTAAAAATAAATTACCTCCGATTTTGGGGATTTAGGATAGAATGTAAAATGGTAAACAACATTTCACTATATTACATCATGAACACTTCTTCCAAAAAACATTTCAATATGTTACATTATGAACTCTTTCATCTCTCTCAAACAACAATTTTCTAATAAATTCATTTACATTCCATTCTATTATAAATCATTTCATTTCATTAAAAACCTTACGTTCAACCAAACATAGCCTTAGTCTATGATTGAGATGCAAGTCTACTGGGAAAAATTACTAGCAATTTATGCCTCAACAACTGCTCACACTTTGTGAATGGACAGGACAAAAGGATCGTCCATGTTGATACACTTTATCATTCTTAATTTAGTAAGTGAACAACTGCTAAAAGTACCTTCAAAAAGTATCTATAGAATAAATCCGTTAACCAGACTACACCGTTGAAAAAACAAGATAACCAATGGCGATGTGTATAGAACTACAAGTCTACAAGATTATCTTAGTCACTGTGAATAAATTGAAAAGAGAAAAGGCCATCAAAATTGAGAAAAATTAGACAGTAAATCAATGGTACCCTTTGCCAAGCTCTGTAAAAGCAGTTTGAACATGATGAAACTGGTCCATGAGAACTTTGTAGTCCTTCGTACCACCTTACGCATAGAAAAAATCAAGGCAGAGTGAGTGATGATCGTACTTTGATCCTTTGTCTTTCACATGAAACTTCTCTGTTCTTATTACCGATAAAAGAAAAGAAAAGAAGGAAGGCTAAGCAGTTCTGCATAGTTGACTTATTTTTAAGAGACAAGAGTAAAAAGATATGTCGCAATTTTTTAAAAGGATGCCCAAGCATTCAACCAAAAGCCACAAAACATCCTTCAAGCTGTGATTTTAACAGAGTTGATAACTTCAAAAAGGAAAGGATAGAAATTTCTCAGACAGTCCAAAACATAAAATCCAGGAATGATGAATAAGTGAATGCTATGAGGAGCATAAGATGACCAGAGCTTGGGATTGATCATGAGTTCTGTATGAATTGAGGAAACAAGTCAGTTAATCACTAGAGAGATGCATAAAGATGTGGTCAAGCAGCATCATTGTCTTAAAACTGCATAAGATCAAAACTCACATGAAAAGTGCCATTCACGATCATATAAGTGACGATGAAAAGCTATCAAAATAGGGACTTTGATATCTGTCAGAATGCTTGTGTCATCCTCTGCATAGAACCATTAGAATTTATCAAACAAGACATTTAATGTGTTAGGAGTCTATGGGACATTCAAGACATGCTCAAAAAATCCTAACACTCAACAGATTCATAAGTAACTTAATGTTGGAAAATGACAAAAAGGAAAGTCAACCCCATGAGTTCAGTTTTAGACGACAGAATCAACTGTGTACTTAAAAGCAACTAATAATTTCATCAATAGTTCACTTAAGAAACCAATCTGACTGTATGCCCCATTTCAGAAAATGACACATGAACTCCTTTATAATCCAGAGAACAAGTTCGACAATCTTTGTTTCAAATGAGAAAAAAGAAAGCACACTGAAACTTAGTTATTTAAAAGGTGAAGTCAAAAAAAATCAGAGACATATGGAATAAGGTAAAGAAATGCAAAGTTGACGATTATGAACACGGACCAACAGTGTCGAGGGCTCGAAGCACCAAGTAGAATATGCATATCTGCAAAAATAAACAGGAATAAGTTTCACTAGATATTTAGCAAATTTGTGATGCCCACTTAATATTCCCCATAGAAAACCAGCACAGTTAATTAGAGCATCTATCACATACCTCCATCTCTGCCGTAAGCAACATGGAGATGAAAAATGGCAAAACAACAAGGAATTGATATATCATTGACATACAACTATTCAAACATACCACAAACCGCCAATCACCAATTTCCAGAAAAAATCATCAGAATTGACATCCATATTAGAAAATGAAGAAATAAGCTCATTTGTACACAACTCAAACCATTTGTCTTATCATCCACAAAGGTCACCGTCTCAATACCTAGAATTGACAGGCATGCTTTGCCATCCCCTGAGAAGACTACCATAATTCTGCAGTCAGAAACTATTCTCCAGAATTGATTTTGGAAGCTATATTAGGGATATGTTCAAAAAAAGTTCTGTAATTGTACACCACAATCAAGATAGACACAATTTGACAACCAGTGGTCGGTGAAACAAGTCTGACGAAACTGATTATTGAATACAGAAAAAGGACACAAATATTTGTACGATTTAAGAATCCAAAATTTTTCCTTATATGTTAATCTCTGTAATTATGAAATATTAATTAAAAATCCTCTTAAAAATAAAAGAGAGAATTCGTAACAGGTATGGTAACTATCGACCAGTCGGTAAAGATCACTAGAAAAATATCACTCGATTTGACCACACAAACTCTGTTTAATCATCGATTGTCGCATAATTTTTGTTTCTTTCTGAACCTGTGCTGTCATGCTTACGAAATAAATGACAATACACCGCCATTAGCATATACCTTTGCATTTGCCCAATACTTAAATACTTTTCAAAAAGTCCTGTGCTTGCATTAGCATGTGCCTTTGCATGCACAAAAATTAGAACACCTCGAGTTTATCGCCCACAATACGATTACCGATCCTGTCTCACTAAAGCCTCCCTATAAATGAATGAGCAAAGGGTGTCCTTAAGCCAAGAACTCGAGAGTAAACGAAACTTACAGCGTCACGAACCTCCGTACCAAGCTGTTGAATGACGAGATCAAAGCTATGAGAGACTTTTTGAAGCATTGTATAACAGAAACGCCAATGAGGCTGAGGTGGGATTTGTTTCTCTGCATGTTTCATTTCCATTTTCAGCTTCAAAAGATAGTAGAAATCATCTGGGTGTTTCAACATCGCTCCTAAACTCCCCATCTTTCTTTCGTTTCCCTCTATGTAGACCACGAATCAAATCCCCTGAGGACCTTGAATGGCAGTGAGAATTGGAGAGAAGTGAATTGGGTTTGGGTCAAAATGGCGTCTTGGAGATCAAATCTATCTCGCTAAGCCTCAGTCTTGAAGTTGACTTGGTTGCTTGAAAATATTACAGTGTCTTTTTAGACGTTCAAACAAAATATGCATGGACGCAGTTGAAAGTAACATGTGACGAGTTTTGTGCCACACAAAATAAATACGATAAGTTGGATTTTTCTTTTTTTTATTATTTTTAATGAAGATTTTTTATCCCATAGCTTCACCTGTTGTGATGTGTCACAACTTAGCTTCTTCCAGTGGTCTCAGTGATATGAATCTCTTTCGTGCATTGCCCCTTTTCTTCTTCTTTTTTCGTGACTCAAAGTGACTTTCGTAATTATAAAAGATTAACCTTGCCCCTTGAGATTTTGACAAAGTTATAAACGATTGACAAACTTTTGTGTTTGCTTGCTTGTTTTTACTTTTGCAAGATCTGCTGTTGCCTTTGCTTGAAGAGTCTGAGTTTTGCAATTCTACTAACTCTTTGACGGTGTATGTTTTAGAAGAGAAAAGAAACCTAGAGGATCCTAAAATCTGCAAGCGAGTCTATATGAATGTGCTCTATCAAGCACATTAAGAGTTACACAAAATTATTGTTGAAATTTAGAGCATGATAATATATTTTAGACTTTACACTAGGCCTCTGATATGTCTCTTATATTCTCCTGAGTGTATAAATACGTCATATTCTCCTAATATATCGACATCGAAAACAATTTATAGTGAAATAAAATTCTAGCTTTCCTTGGTAAACCAAGTAAATCTGTATATTTTATTATTTTCGTACTTATTGATGGTTCTTAGAACATTCATACCTACTAATAACATAAGTTCGGACAACAGTTAATGGGTATTAAACCAAAATAGGAAAAGTTATCACGCCAGCTTCCGATGAAAAGGTCATTTCTGGTAAGGAACTTCCTTTGCTTCACTACCTATCAGAACTTGTACTCAGTATCTCTACCTTCGTACAAACACACAACACTGCCTAAAACGAGGCCTATGGAGTTTTTACCGAGTCCAGATCTTCTGTCCAATATTATGATGTCTTATTGTGTCCAATAAATCTTAGCCGTTTATTTATGCAGGTCCCGCATCCGAGTCCAGATCTTCTGTCCAATATTATGATGTCTTATTGTGTCCAATAAATCTCAACCGTTTATTTATGTGGGTCCTGCATGGGATCCGCAAAATAAATGACTGAGATTTTATGAGACAGAATAAGACAGAGTAAAACTAGACAGAAGATCTGGTCCCGTTTTTACCAGGCTGTGATTGCAAATTTTGAAGCTGATATAGCATAAAATAGGATTGGAAGTTTTAGCCTGATTTTAGTCCAGTCCTGTTAATCACCATGGCGCACCTGGAAGGGAATGGGCAAAAGGGTCAATTTTGACCCTAAATTTTACACTAGTCAGTAAGTTTAATCTTAATATTTGAGAGAGTACATATATGATTCTAACATTTAAAAAACATTAAAATTTAACTCCAAAATAATGAAGTCGTCAGTTATATGTCAGGTGATCAACGATGACACTTTTTAATATTCTTTCCTTTTTTTTTCAACTTTCACGTTATTACGTCAGATCTGACTTAACAAAATAAGACCGACTTCTTTAAAAAAATATATAAATGACATTTATTTTATACCTATGGGACTACCATTTTATGACGTAGCAATATAAAACCCACTTTTTTAAAAAATAAAATGTTATTTATTTTATACCTATGGGGCCTGTTGTATTTAATTAATCCTAAAAAACTTCTTAACTGAAAGAAATATATTAACTTAAATAAACAGAAAATAATTAATCAAACTTAATTCTCCCCGACTTACTTAACAAAAACGATCACTCACCGTCATGGGTATAAAATAAATAATATTTTATATTTTTTCAAGAAAATGAGTTTGACAATATTATATCAAAACTGACGTGACAGATAATATTAAAAAATGTCATATCATTTTCGTTTGTTATTTTAGGGTTAAATTTTAACATTTTCTAAATATATGTACTCTTTAAATTATAATATTAATATCAAAAGGGTCTTTTTCTCAACATTATATGATTTCTTTGAGTTCTTTATTATATGATAGTGCATAGAATCCCTCCGTTGCAATCATTATTATGAACATTTTACTTTGCTTTAATTTCCTTTATCCTAATTTAATTCAACATTGCAATTCAAGCTTCTCCTTGCAATTCAAACTTTTAAGCATTCAGAAGTGAAGGGGTATGGTCAACTTGGCACAATAAAGAATTATTCTTAAGTGCACTGACTAGCTGCAAGTGCCTTGGGTCAGAATGAGAACCAAAAACTGCTAAAGCTATTTAGAAAGCATAAACTTGGTGACGGAGGTTGATAGCTATTCGCATTTCATTTGTAAATAAAGTTGGTAAATAGCATTCCTGGTTAAGTGTAGCAGCAATACATAAGGTATACAAACAATCCAGGAAGGCAAACAAATACAAATAAAGGCGTGTCAGCTTAGGCGGTGGTTGTTTCCGTTTCTGTGTGCCACGGGTAGATTGATCCCTGTCAGCTTTCCAAGCACAGAAGAAGTCCATGAGCTTAAGCATCCTGCACAAAAATCGAATAAGATTTTGAAGACCTTATCCGAAAGATTCTGATGTTTGTGATTTTGAACTTCTGTGCAACTTACTTGGATCTTTTGTCGATTTACAGAAAGATACGCGAGGAGGACAGAGATTAGAATGAAAAGTAGACCAACCTGCATGGAGATAACAAAAGAAATCAAACGATGTTCTTTTGACTTTATGTACTTCCGTGCATCCAACAAACACGTTTGGACTATCTTATTGAAATGGCATCAAACTCATTTATCTTAAACTGATAAATGGGATGTGAAAAAATAACTTCACTACAGCTACCATGAGTTTCCTAATAGTTATTTGCATGCTTTCATACAAAGAAAAGATGATTAATTCAGAATGGATAAATTAAGGATAGGCTTCCTCATGTGAAGCTAAACATGGCAGACAAGAAAACTAACTTCATTATTTCATCAGAAACTCACCACAACAGATTTATATTCTGGTTCACTCCTAACTAGGTAAGATTTCCTGATAGAATAAAGAAAAGTAACATGTCAGATTAACAAAAAATTTACATCAACCCTACCGAGGATGGCTTGATAAATATTAAAAAGAGAGAGAGAGAGAAGTGGATTGACAGACCCTTTGCTTAGAAATCCAGATTCCCTGCAAGTTTTTTGTATTGCTTCCAGCCTATTCAATGTTTTTGTTGCATTGGGATCATTTTTGTCAACCTGTGGAAGCAAATAGCAAATTTTCCATAAACAAACCCAAGGTAAAAAGAATACCAAGATGGATATGGTGTAAGCAAATGCTTGCTAGCACCCAAAAAGAAGGTTTGCTTGCATGTGTTAATGGAATTGAACATCCCCATGGAGAATATGGGGAGTGCTACAGACAAAAAGGAAAATGAAACGGCATATAGAAGGGAGACATTGTTCATATATGGACTAGTTTCATAATTTAATGTGCCATTTTAGGTCAACAAAGGGAAGCAGAACTAATTTCAAGAGGTAGAAATGCCACAAAGATCATTGCCCTCCATTAAACCATCAATTTTCTCCATGTAACTTGCTGTGTGTCTTGTGTGTATACTAGAAGTATAAGCATATCATACCTTGGACTGCAGCATGCAAGAGAAGTCAAAGAAAGCACCATAGACATCAGACATTGTACTTGTTCTATCAATCACTTTAGCAGTAAGTCCTGTAGACCAGTTAAGAGAATAAAATAAAATCAACATTTTGATCCCTATACATATATGTCGATAGTTCTTCCAAAGAAAGTGAGGGGTACAAGGTGTAGAGATAACGAGACAAATGAGTAGGCCATCTCATACACAGTGATTCACCCAATTCATCACATAAAATAAAAATGATTCCAAGAAAAGTAAAATATGATTTGTGTCCTGTAACAATCCGACATATCTCTGCCCAGATCAATACCACGGACTTGTAAAAAAAAACTTAAAACCACCTCCAAGCTATGGATGTTGCTTATAGATCTAATTTTTCTCATGAAGAATGGTAGTCTTAATACAAATCTTACCTCGCCTCATCTTCACCACACCTCTGAAAACTTCGATGTTGTTATAGCACATTGCTAGGGTTCCAATTGCCATGATCTAGCAAAATAGAGGAAAAAACTGAGATGCAAGTTTCGGCTGGTACGTCCATAGGATCATTTGCGCCGAATTCGTGAAATCTATCGTACTACACTAAACCAAACTATTATGGATTTTCATCTAAAGTAAACGCATATGAGAAATTCAGAACACCTATAGATCACATGAAAAACAATATCAAAGCAGGAATCAGAAGAGAGACATGTAACTTAAGCCTTTTCCAAATGAATGGCAGAATGGAAGATGAAAGCTAGAGGCCAGATTCAGATGTGAAATAACAATGTAAACTCAAACAAGCATGGTGTGGGATTGATCATAGATAGAAAGGCAACATTAAATCTTGAATAGTTTCTGCATTTAGTAAAAAAATATGTGTTCCATACATAAAAGAACTAAAGTGACAAAGAAAGAGATGCAAAAACCGTCGAACAATCAATTGGAAAATTTTCCTACCTGAGGGATAGCACAAAATCGAAAAATAGCAGGATCCCGCAATGCAGACATGTATTTTAAGCAGTCTTCTACATGAATCAGAGAATTAGTAACCATATCATTCAAGCATTGCACTGCCTTGACTGAGTTCTCTTCATATTTTAATTCCTGCAGAGTACAACATGCAAAGGGAAAGAAAAGCCTTGTCATATAATGTGTAGAAAAATATGAGAAACGCATCACTACAGGCAGAAAAAACCACAGCCAAGGATGCCATCGTACTAGAAAAAAGAAGAAATAGAGGAGAAACAGACCTCAAGTTTGTTAACATATTTACCCCAAATTTCACGTGGCCAAAACATACGACATTTAGGTATCTCATTTATATCCTCCAGATAATCACGAATAATGTTCGTTTTCTGTTCATTTATCCAAGATATATGGAGTTAGAACATGTTCAACGAGAAAACAAAATCGCAGGTACCCCAAGAATCACAGCAATACCTGAAGAAACAAGCCCATAGAATTGGAAAGATAATCTGGTGCCAAATCTTCCAACTGGGAGGCATGGAAAAGCTTGGATAGGCCAAGTCCTACAAGTCCTGCCACATAGTGGCAATATTCATCAAAGTCATCAACTGTTTCGACCTGCATGATGAGTTTCACTAGCTTTATAAAAGAACAAGATATTTGATCTGCAATACGAAAGTCAAGCTCAATTCAATGCACTTAGGTATGGGTACTCGAGTCGATCCACATGAACACGAGAATATTTTTACTCCTTTAATTTCCTTCTAAGCTACATCTCAGATAACAATGTTATTACCAACCTCCTTGCATATAAATTTTGCCATTCCAGCACCCATTCTCTTGGTAATTTCCTCAATTGCTTCCTGAAAACTGCAAAGTAAAATAATTTCTTTAAGTCAACTAATAAAATAGTAAAATTCACAAGATTTTTTCAGGCATTTGTAAAGTGATCAGCTGCAGCATTTTTAACTCTAAGCACATGATATAAAATCCTTAAGAACCTTAAAAAGCCAGAGTCATCCGAAAATATCATTGCGCTTTTGTGATAAAAAATATTTGGTAATGTGCTGCAAAAACCTATGTATCAACAACTTGCTAACTAGTGAAACATATGACTGTACCATCAAATCATCTTATGATGCACGTATTTGTACCTTTAAGCAATGTCATATTTCAATCCAAAAACAGACCCATCCAAAGTTTAAGAGGCTCTGGAAACAGTGATATTCTTAAAAGGATGCTTGAAGTAACATCCCATATGAACAGACCCTTGTAATGGAGACTGAGGTATGATACAACTGCCTTTAGTCTATGATTGGGATGCAAGTCTACTGGGAAAAATTACCAGCAGTTTATGCCTCAACAACTGCTCACACTTAGTTAATGAACAGGACAAAAAGACCATCCATGTTGCTAGGCTTTATCGTTCTTAATTTAATAAGTGACCAACTGCTAAAAGCACCTTCAGAAAGTATCTATAGAATAAATCCGTTAACCAGACTGCATCTTTAAAAAACAAAATAACCAATAGCGATGTGTATAGAACTAAAAGTCTACAAGATTTGGTTGTTTTAGTCACTGTGAATAAATTGAAAAGAGAAAAGCCAATCAAAATTGAGAAATACTAGACAGCAAATCAATGTTACCCTTTGCCAAGCTC
>JANIJF010000210.1:77254867-77268355 GCA_024520955.1 Erythroxylum bequaertii | reverse complement strand
TTTTAATATAAATATCATAAAATAAAATAAAATATATTAAATAATTAATACTAATATTTTTATATAATTAATAATAAAATAATAAATCTCATGCAACAATTATTTTAATATAAGGGATATAAAAGTCATTTATTATACATTCAATTCCATTTTATCAATCTTCCAAATAATATTTTACTACATTACATTATGAATCCTTCCATCTTTTTCAAATAATTTTTTATTATATTACATTTAATGCTATTATAAATTATTTTATTTCCTTCCGTTCTATTATATTCTATCCTATTAATTAATTTCCAATTAAACAGGCCTGAATCAACTTATCCGACCCAGATAAGGCTTCCGAGGGAACATTCCAGCCATCAACCGGCAAATGTTTTCCACGATTGACTAAAGTAAAAATCTTAAAAGAGTGAAACTGTAAAAGGACATAACTCGTCAGCCGTCAGGGAGGCAAATTCCATTTGTGGCTCTCTCTTAAGTTTCATGAAACCAAAACAAACACGTTTGTTCTGTCTCCTCCTCAATTGTTCGTTCCTTGTCTTAACATCAAACAACTTACTATTGTCTCTATTC
The DNA here is from genome assembly GCA_024520955.1 of Erythroxylum bequaertii. Taxonomy (NCBI): domain Eukaryota; kingdom Viridiplantae; phylum Streptophyta; class Magnoliopsida; order Malpighiales; family Erythroxylaceae; genus Erythroxylum; species Erythroxylum bequaertii. Next base: position 77,267,776 of record JANIJF010000210.1, on the reverse strand, counting down.
TAGCCCCTCAATTCAGTCTACTTCTATCTCTTTCTGCATTCCTCTCTTCTTGGAAGATGCAAACTCACTCTATAGTTCACTCTGCTCACCTTCCTCGCCATAACCCAGATCCCAGATTCCTTTCCAAGTCCTTAATGTTCTTCATAAACAAACCTTTCCCTTTATCTACACCTAACTCCCATGTCTCTCTTCTGAATCCAAAATATGGCCAAGTCTCATTAAAGACTAGACTTTTAGCAGGTTGCATGAGTCCTGGTCAAGAACTTTCCGCCAGTACTACAAATGACTGTGTTGTTACTTCAGTTTCTTACTTCAAAGAAGAAGATAAGGAGGATGTGGAGGAGGAGATGAAAATGGAGGTGAGCAGTGGGGGGTTGGAGAATGTGAGCTTATGGGAACAAATGAAAGAGATTGTCACGTTCACAGGACCAGCTCTTGGGCTTTGGCTATGTGGCCCGTTGATGAGTCTTATTGATACAGCAGTTATTGGTCAAGGAAGCTCGATTGAGCTCGCTGCGTTAGGTACTTCTTTGGGACTTTCAATGAACTTGATTTCCACTTACTGAAGAACTGTGACATAGTGTGGACTTATATTTGGAAAATTTTCTTAAATATTTAGTTCAGGAAGTCAAAATGCAAGGTAAGTTCAAGTGGATTCTGGTTAGATTGGTTATTCATCGTTCAGTTTTGGATTGAACAGGTCCTGGGACAGTTTTGTGTGACAGTACCTGCTATATCTTTATGTTCCTTGCTATTTCTACTTCGAATATGGTCGCCAATTCCCTGGCCAAACAGGTTAAATTGTTGAACTATTCGTTTTCCTTTTCCTCGGGATAGGTGGACTTTATTTGACTATGTTATAGTATTGCAGGATAAAGATGAAGTACAGCATCAAATATCTATCTTGCTTTTCATTGGGCTGACTTGTGGCCTCTTCATGCTATTACTCACCAAGTTCTTTGGCCGTTCAGCACTAGCTGGTACTAAATAGGGAATCTACTGAGTTGGTATTTTTTGAAGAAAGTAGAAGGATTATGTGCAATTTTAAGAAATAAAGCTGACAGATCATTGCTTCACCTTCTTTCTTTTTCAGCTTTTATAGGGCCAAATAATTCGCATCTTGTTCCTGTTGCAAACTCATATGTCCAGGTCTAATCTTTTCAGTAAATTATTGCTTCTTTTTTTTTTTGGCTTACTTACCTGGTATCTGTCTTGAGTTTAAGGTCAATCCAACTACTAAAAGTAGATTGGGACAGGTTAGGTAGATTAGAGGATGCTAAATCATACTATATTGCTCCAGGAAGAGGAATTTTCTGTGCATACCTACAGGCTCGTAGCCACATGTTTGAACTTGGACATCGGTGATCCAAGGTGTAGTTTCTCTAGTAAATGGCACCCTTTGAATGGAGTTAGAATCAGAAGTAAACACTAGGAAGGAAGAGGTGAGATTAGCACTGGTGTTGTAAAAAAAGGTTTGATGCAATGCAATCTGGATTTGCATGCTTTACCAAAAGAGTGATAAAAGAAAGTAATTTGACATTGGGAAGTCCAGGAGATAACATGGAGGTCTGAACCAGAGTTGGAAGCCGGACTATTTATTAGATTCTGATCACATATTCATGGATGCTTATTCGATCTTCAGCCTTTAATATCCCTTGATAAGCTATAATAAAAACGATTCTCCTGCCGAGAACTCTTCTAATAGCCAAAAGTTTCAATTGGTAGATTCGAGGTGTAGCATGGCCTGCAATTCTTATTGGATGGGTAGCTCAAAGCGCAAGGTATAATTACATTGTATTATCTCCTAAAATAAGTTGGCAGCCCTGAATTTGGTGATCAGTTTCTGTTGCAATTTATTAGAAGTGCCCCTGCTGTATCTATTAAACTCTGTGGTATCTACATGGTTTCTGTTTTTGCAGCCTTGGAATGAAAGACTCATGGGGACCATTGAAGGCTTTAATAGTTGCGAGTGTTATAAATGGCATTGGTGATATAGTGCTCTGCAGATTTCTGAACTATGGAATAGCTGGTGCAGCATGGGCAACAATGGTTTCGCAAGTAAGCACTCCAATATACATTTTCACCTGCTAGGTTACTTGTTAACCTAGTCAAGTGCAGTTCCCAGTTACCTGCCTTCTTTTGGATTCCAAGTTGGTGTTGTGCACTTCAGGTTGTTGCAGGTTACATGATGATTGACTCATTGAATAAGAAAGGATACAGTGGATATGCCATCTCTGTTCCATCATTTGCAGACCTCATGACTATATTTAGAATTGCTGCTCCAGTGTTTATAGTGATGATGTCCAAGGTTTATCACACATTTCTTGACTCTGGCTTTGATCCTTTACTGTTATTACTCTTTTGCATCTGATACATTTACTTTTTAGGTCGCTTTCTATGCTCTCATTGTATATTTTGCTGCATCAATGGGGACACTCACCTTGGCTGCTCATCAGGTTTGTTGTGCTTGCTCTTGTTGTTTTTCCAATGTTGTAATGACTCCCTGTCAAAACTGATGATCTTGGTTCACTCTAGGTTATGGTTCAAGTATTCTTCATGTGTACAGTTTGGGGCGAGCCTCTAAGTCAAACTGCACAGTCGTTCATGCCAGAGTTGATCGATGGAAAGAACCGAAATTTGGTAAAGGTTAGGTGAAACTTATTTTCCATAATCTGCTCCGTACACATGGTGATTGCTTCCTTGAAAAACATGCTCATGTGACATTAAGAGCAGCTTCAAGTTTTCATTTTGGAATGCAATCCATGTAGATGGGGAGCATCTTACAAAGTTTATCACATTTTGACAGGCTCAAATGCTAATGAAATCATTGACAATCATTGGAGCTATCTTTGGATTGATGTTAGGTATTGTTGGAACAGCTATTCCTTCGTTGTTCCCCAATATCTTCACAACTGATCAGAATGTTATACAGGAGGTTGGTTCTTCTTCTGCAGGAGTTTCAGAATTGATTCATTCATTTTGTCTGTGAATACTATGGGGTCATATCGTTGAAGGGCTATCTCGTTCGTGATAGTTATTCTTTTGATCGGTGGTCAACAATATACTTTATTCGAATAACGTCACCAAGACTGTCTGTCTTTAATTTCAATCTCTGAGTGCAGCTATTTCTCTTGGATTAATGATCATATCAGCCTTTCTTAAATTGATATCCAAATCCAAATTGCATGTAACACATAAAGCATGAAGATGGACTCAGTATAGATTGCAAGTATATTTAAAGAAACAGATAGATATGTGCACCATTTATATATAAAGGCTGTAATTTAACTTTCAGGTTCTGCTATTACTTCATATGAGATTCTTATTGCTTACAGATGCGTAAGGTGGTGATCCCATACTTCTGTTCACTAACTATAACTCCCTGCATTCTTAGCCTTGAGGGAACATTACTGGTACGTTTGACTTATTCAAAATATGGACCTGTCAAAGAAAAAATGCTTCCAGAAAATCTGAAATCATGATAAGTAGATTGGTATTTTAATTTTTGTAGCTACTTGATACTCTGCTTTCATTTGTTTACTTTGCAGGCTGGACAAGATCTAAAATTTATTAGCTTGTCGATGAGCGGATGCTTTGCTCTGGGAGCTCTGTTGCTGTTGGTAGGTGACTGTTTCCTGGATCTTTTGGGATCATATTTTTTGTTCTTTCCCTGCATTTACAAAAATGTCAATGTTTTTCTAAACCAGCTTGTAAGTAGCGGAGGATATGGTTTACCAGGCTGTTGGTATACCCTGGTTGTCTTTCAGTGGGTAAGAACAGCATTCCCTGGAACTCTTACATGTGAAAGCTCATGAACTCGGTTGAAAATGGTTGTCAATTGTTGTGTTAATTCGTTCTTTCCTTTCTACCCTTTGTCAGACTCGTCTCTTTCTTTCTCTTCAACGGATTCTTTCCCCAAACAGCATGCTTTTCTCTGAAGATTATGGCAAGCGCATGTTTCAGAAGCTGAAAGCTGCATAATTCTCTACCATTGACTATTCCTCGTTTTCTAATATTAGCCAAAGACTTCTTCACGGGCTTCTCATGACACAAAACTGTATCTGTCATGTCAGGATGTGGGTTTATCACGGATAAAGAAGGTGAAGCTCTTCTCCATCTTTTAAAAGCCTTCCTTAGTGTTACAGCATAAGCATATGAACTTTTTCTCAGGCTGTAAATATAATTCGTTGAAAAGATGATACACTTTGTTCACTTTAAGGCTTTTTGCTGTGCAAAGCACAATCATGATCCTATAATCTTGATGAGAAAGTATGTGTTTAACTGATCCAAATACATAAAGCCTAACCTAAGGACTATCTTGGATCAAACTAACATCAAGAAGCGTGAAATCATGTAGTTGACATTCTGCTGCTTCCTTTACGACCACACCTGGATATTCTCGATTCTTGTCTACTCTCCCTGGATATTCTTAGTTCTTGTCTACTAACCTGCAAGTTTCAAGTTTCAACCGTCCCATTAGTGAGAACATAAAAGACAGGATTGTGAAATTGAACTCTTCAGGAGTTTTGTCCTTGCACTTTACCAACAACACAGGCTACTGCAACTTTCGATCTTTTTCAAGAAATTTCGACCAGCCTGTTTCATTTTCTCCTCTGCTTTCATTTTAATCAAACTGGGTCTATAAACAATCACGGTTCGACCAATTTGACCAACTACAACAGAGCCAGTTGCTTCCTCTATTTCTTGCACCACATTCTCTAGCTCCCCCGGACAAGTCCTGTGTATTTGAATCTGTTGACAACATTCAACTTATGGTTAAGAATGCCAAGCATCTTTATTCATTTTTCAGTTACAATACAACAGATCATAACAGGCAACGGCAGATTTCATTTAAAGAAATCCTTCAAAGCTACCAAACTTTCAATATAACAGCACTCAACTTGTCAGATCAGGAATCGCCTTTCTTACCTTTTTTTTTTTTTCACGTCCTGTGCCTGAGCTAACTCACTTCCGACTGGAACTCCTTAATCCAAAAGTAACTTCCATAGCTTTCCAAGAATCAGGACTTTGCTACACTTGCTTATAGAAGTAAATTCTCACTAAAGCTATAGACAGACTATAGAGTCGTTAGTTAGTAGAATATCGTTTTAAGAATTTGAGCCTAGCTCGAGGCTCAGCTCGTCCTAGCCTAGGCCCATATGGCATCCCTTAGGTCACGGAGGGTCTATCTAACACATTGTCCAAAATTTAATGGAACCAACCCCACATGTCAGGGTGCACATGCCTTGGTTACTTAAACTTGAGCTTCTCTTCTTGAAGAGTCACTCCCAACACGCACAAGTCCAAATCCATTACAGCAAGAGCAATAGAATCTCGCGATCATCCTGGTGCTTCAGTTATCGGACCGCATGAAAAAGGTCTCTGAGCGTGCCAATGAGAAGTCACTGACAGAGATGCTCAAAAGCAAGAGCATTTGTGTGCTTTACTTGTAGTCTTCCTGAAGAAAATCACAAACTTGCGTGTAGCGCAGGGTGAATTCAGAATGAGTAGTGCTGGCAAATTTGGTTATGTTTGAACTGATCAGTCTTCAAGTAGAGTAGAACTTATGAAGTTAGTTCAAAACTCAGATTCAAATAATTCAAACAGCCGAAATTCTTTCGTTAAATCTTCGTCAAACTTCAATTAAATCATATATAAACGCGAAAAAGATTTGATAGTATACAACTATATATCTAATATATAGATATTTTTAATAGACCCACGTGCAATTTGACACGAAAGATATTACATAAAAAGTTGAATAAACATAAAATATGTGAAAAAAATTAAATAAAGTAATAATTAATAATTAAAATAAAACAATAACAAGAAAAAAAAGTAAGAGTTCTTCGTTAGATGGTGCAAGTTTAGAAAATAACAAGATAAATATACCTATTTGCTACAAAATTCTACTTACCATTTTTTAAGATTTGCATGTCATCTTTGGGTAAGAGCTATGCTAATCTACTCTGTATCATTATAATTTTATCGGATGTCTCCGAAGGGATAACGAGCAGCAATTGCGTCATAATAATTAAAATATAGTTTAATTAATAATTTGATTCTATTCAAATTGATCAAAATTTAGTTGGGTTGAGTTTGAACAATTAAAAATAATGTTTTTAATTTCTTAAAATCATATTATTTTATTCTTTAAATTTAAGGATAACAACTTAAATAGTGCTTAATATTTTTCAAATTTGGTGATAAACTTTTCAAGATTTTCAATTTTGTCACAAACTTTTCAAAATTTATACAAACCAAGTTAAAAGTTTGTTTTTGTCTAAAGACTAAAGCTGGAAAAGTAAGATATTTTTGGGCTTAAACCAAATTCAAGCTATATTTTGGATGCATCCGGTCCAACTCAACCCGACCCAAGTTTGGGTGGAGGCATTGAAGGCAAAGCCATGTTCTTGGGTTTTCCTGACCTGCTTGTGCTGATGAACGATTTGCACATTAATATTTTATAAAAATGAAAATAAGTTTTTATTGCTGTCTCAAATACTATTTATCATTATAACATTTCTAAAACAACACTTACTATATTTTGAATAGAGTAAAAACAATTGTATAAAAAAACAATAGTAACTTATAGATAGTTTGGGTCCATTTTTATTTTTTATTATGATTTTAGTTTTGTTTTTTTTTTCAATTTTTGTTTTCTTTTAAATAAAATTATTTGATTATTAATGTTAACGTAACTATATTTTTATTATTGATAATAATTACATATTGGATCAAATTTAATATAAATTAATTTTAATCAATTTAATATTTTATATCATATTTATTAACAAAATATCAATAAAAATTATTATATTTTATTTAAAAAATATTTTATAAATTAAATTTTATTTAATTATTAAATAAAATTATTTAAATTTGCATACTTTGAGGATATTTTAAATTTAATTAAATTACAAAAATTAAATAAATTATTAAATTAAATTAAATTATTCATAATTTTACTTAATTCAATATAATATTAAATTAAATTAAATTATTCTTAATTCTTATTAGTAATTAATATATTAAATAACTAAATAATATATTTATAAGTTAATAGTAAACCTTGTTATAAAAAAACAGAAATAAGAAACAAAAATTATTTTTTGTGATTTTCATAAATTTTGAAAAAGGAAAGAAACTAAATCAGAAATAAAAAATCAGAAACTCAAATAATCAGATTTTTTAAATTTAAAAACAAAAATACAAAACCAAAAAAAAAATAGAACAGACAGCCCCAAAATTATTATTTTCTACACTCCCTGCAATTAGCGGTAACAAACGGTGGCGGTGGAATGGAAGAGAACGACTTGCGAACTGCGACAATTAACCAAGCTACAGAATAAAGGAAGCAACGGCGGTAGAAACCGAAGGAAGCGGCGGTGGCAGAGAGGGAATTAATTAAGATATGTATAAATTGATTTGGGTAATATAAAAAAGAATAGTATAATTTATTAAGAAAAGTATAAAAAAATTGACAATAAAAATATTAAAGTTTATTTAAAAATTTTTGACATTCTTTCTATTATTGAGACATATCTTTTAAAATTAAATGACACTGCTTTAAGTTTATAATGATTGAACATATAAAATCTAATCGTCTCATTATATATTGAAGATCAGACACTAAGGTATAAAGTTTAAAATTATATTCATAAGTTTGTCAAAAATCTACTTATTTTTTTATAGAATTAGTAAATTAAATAAGACATAATATAAAAATCAATAAATTATATTTGAATTTATCGAATTTCACGGGAAAACAAAATTTCATAATTAGATTTTAATAAAAGTTTTTTCTATTTTTATTAATCAATTTATGTATAAGATTTTATTAACCGAATGGCTCTGGTTACAAATATTTAGATTTTCTGACAATGATCAAATTATATTTAAACTTATTTTCCATTTTTCAATCATTCTAGATTCAATTTGTAAATATTAGATTTTTCCTTATTTAAATTGTATACCTCAATCACTTATTGTTATTTATCATTTAGTGAATGGCTGACAAATGGTCCACCATTTCTATTAGAATGTTTGTTATTTTGTAAAATAACAAAATCTTCAAAATTTTACCTTCTTTTATATACTTCTTTTTTTTATTCAAGCGAATTTAGACTTTTTTATTTTAATAAAAAAATTTCAATAAATAACACCATTACGACTAATTCAGACTTTTTTCTTATTTTAATAACAAATTTCAATAAATAACATCATTACCAATAGAAAACTATACTAATGACATATCTAATTTTATTGTAAAAAATTTAGGTATCAATACTTGTATCATGCAAACTAGAAAGAACTTGTTTTGGATAAGGAACAGATTGCTCTATTTTTATATCGCTCATGATATATATAGTAACCTGGGCATCGATTTCTAATGTGTCATTTTTGTGCAACAAGAATAAGAAAATCTACAAGAAGCAATTAATTGTATTATATATGTGTCTAACTGTCATTTAATTAATAAGCTAGTAGATATGGAGAAGGTATTTCTTTAAGGGGCATGAGAATAAATCAATGGGAAAGGAAAGAATAGTAATGATTGATTATTTATTATGGTAGATTGAATAGTTTTTTCATACCCAAATTTTAAGTAATAGTCCATACCCTCCATGTATGGGAGAAATAGTTTTGATTCCTACCAACACTAATATTTTTTAATTAAATATAATTAAAATATATTTAATTAAAATATAAAATATAATTAACTAATTAATTAATCAAGATAAAATTTAATTAATTAATTAAAATCTAATTAATTAAAATATAACTAAGATGTAATTAATTAAAATCCAATTAATTAATTAGTTAATTAAATTGTAATTAATTAAAGTATTATTCATTAATTATTTAAAATATAACATCATTTGCATTATTAAAGGAATGTAAATTATATTAAACTATATTTCTTGATTTTACTATAGCAAAGGAATAGTAGATATTATAGTTATATCGATGAATTGCGCAATATTTTAAATGATTAAACTATATTTTGAGGATATTATGTAACTAATGATCCGTTGATACAAGAAAATACTAGAGTATTTTTTTTCTTCAAGAGCTATTGGAAAGGAAAAATCGCAGTATACTTGATTATAAACATTCTGTCATTATAAATAGAGTGCATAAATTAAAAATAATCAATTAAAATATATTTAAATTTTGATATAAAATAAAATTTTAACAAATTTTTATGTCTCAACATTTTTAACAAATCAACCACCATCATTGATAATAGTAATCATTCCTTCATGTTAACCAATCATCATAATTATAATGATTATATCCATTCTCATTCCTTATTATATTCATTTCCACTCTCATTCTCACTGCCCTCAGTAAACTAGGCGCCCCTTGAGGTTGCATAGGCAATATTTTCTCATACTATATGTGAAGCAGTTGTTCAAATTCTTAGTAATATGCAATTGTTGTTAATTCTTAGGCTTCTTTCTCACATTCTATCAACCTAATCATATTTTTTATCTTGTTTTTGAGATTTTTAAATAATTTTTATCTATTCTTTTAATTTCTACATGCATTAAATTGTTAAAGTATCATATATTTTATTTTTAATACTTTATTCTTTTTTATTGTCATCTTTATTTTATTTATTTTTCTTTTAGATGAATTTTAAATACTATAATATGTCTTTTAAGTTTTAAGAAGTCAATCGAAAAAAGAAACTTTGAATAGTTTCTATTCATTTGAGATCTATTCTGTCACAAAAAAAAAGGGATGAGTTTTTCTCTTATTCAATTCAACATGCAAAAAAGGAATAAGTTAGTGAATCAAATTTCGGGAGACTTATGGAGTGCTTTTTTAGGTGTTAAATTTTCATTTGTTTATATTTAAAGAAAAAAAGTATTTCTTATTTTTCATTCTTTTTTATATAAAAAAAGAATGCTACGATTTACATTTCGAACAATTATGAATACAACATCTACAGGATAGCCTCTGTCTTGAAAGTTATTTAGTAATTTTATATGATAGTCATAATTCCTTCGGGTTTGTAATCCAATAACCAAAGTTAGTTGTTTTGTTAGGCTAGCTATACCGCATGGGAAGATAATATCTGAAGAAGTTACATATCCAAGATCATTGCAGAAATAGATGCATTATAAATTCCATACAAGTTATTTCTTAATACAAATTAATTAAAATTTTATATACTAATTCTTGAATACATAATATGGTAAAAAATTTGTGTGCTAATTATATAAATATCTAATTAAGATGTGATATAATTGCATCACGATACCTAAAAACATGATATACTAGATGGTTGTATCAAATTGTTGGGTTATAATCTCTTACCATAAAGCAGCTGCTATCGACCAATCTGCTTATAATGTGTGAAAAATAACAACCATTTACCATAATCTATAACTAAATATGGATAAGAGGGCATGGAATATATGTCACCTACAATAATAATTAAAGAACCTAATATCATTGGGTTAAGAGATAATTTATCATGTGTGGCCTTGTTACCCAGCCTATAAATGGGCCCTTATGAACCTCTAAAATATCTTTTGTACAATGATCAATAGCCTAATTACTCGTATACATATGACCTGCTATGACAAAAATAATTCCAACAGCTAAATGATGGTGTGTATTATCAATTAGTCATAGAATCTCAATTATTAGATCTAATTCTCTATTAAAAGTAAGAAATTTTAAATATTTTAGTCAATTCAAGATAAAAAAATGGAGTTATTCCCTCAACAAAATTTGGATAAAATTAAATTAAAAGATCTCGACTCAAGATAAATTTATAAAAAATTAGAATTTTCTTAAAACCTATTTCAATATTTTAACATTTAGAAATTGATTAATTGGTAATATGGACTTGATTTCCCAACCAAGACTGGAGATGAAAGTCTTAATAGCCCTTAAGCTTTCGTTTCAATCACTTTTAACTCGAATTCATAAACAAATATATAATTAATTCAAACAGAAGTTGCACATACAAAAGCATGATCCCAGAAGGCGAAGAGATTTTGAAGAACTCCCAAAGGCCTACAAAAGCTTGAGAAGAGAAACCAGTCAAAGTCAGTGGACATCCACCACAAAGACAATATTCAAACATCCCAAAGACCGAAACCCACCACGAGAAATCAAGAGTAATTGCCATCCCAACGATCCCTACCCTCAACTTGTAAGCAGAAACCCAACTGACAAAAGCATGGATTGCTAGAGCAACATTGCTGACCAGCGTAATCACTCATGCCATTGTCTTTAACTAGCTTTGCAAGAACCTTTGCAATGTGAATTGAAATAAGAAATTAAATTGAAATGGTACCCAACACATAGCTACTAAACCTGTATGCTCTGCTACCTCTGTTTGACAGGCACAGCTACAAATTAAATGGAGCATAAAAACAAGACCATCTACAAACGTTGCAAATATACGCCCAAAAGTTGGTACTGTTTTGCTCAATAAGCTTGTCCACAAAATGTTTCCAAAGCATTTGCCATTCCTAGCAGAACAACAAGAAAATCTCACTCAAAATTATGCCTTTATCTAAAGATTCAATCGCTTTGGTGAAATCGAAATGTTAAAAATACTAAATTGAACAAGATTGACGAGGTAATTTGGATCTTCCTATACAATTAGTAGCAGGAATCCAAAGCTGACGACGATAATGACCGTAGTGGCAATGGAAATGGCGACGAGATTAAGATCAGCTAGATGGCCAACGAATGCTTGGATAACGATGGTCATCGAGAACAAGGCATTCTGGCCACGTTTCCTTGATCCAAAAAAGCTGCATGACTTGGTTGAAATAGTTATTGTTCATTTCCATTTGCTGTGGAGTGTTAAGTAGCAGAGATTTCTCCTCTTCTTTTTCTCCCATTATACTATATTAGATTCCTTGAGCGTGTTTGTCCCACACCAACAACTTAGCACGGTAAGAACTATATACTAAGGCCAATACTATGTTCCAGTGTTTTGTGGTCTCAGAAGTCTTAGTTTAACCAGTAGTTGACTATTTGACACCAGAGATTAAGCCTGTCAGAAAGCAACCAAAAAAGGGCTAAGGATAGCTGCGCAACAGCAAAATTTATCGAAGCGGCTAAAACTGAGCCTCTCCCTGGTTTGCCCATATTAACACTAATATTGGATATCAACTCCAACACTAATTCAATCCGTCGAATCATCTTAGAATCATGTATATAATTGTAGTTTAACATCGCAACGATTATCCTTCCTTACTTAGAACCACTCAACTTGCATATATACTCTTGTTGGTTTATGATCTATTATAGCCAATCACTTTATGTAGTTTAGTGACAATTATTTATAGACGTTATTTATCTTATGCATGTTTAGATGTATATAATAAATTCCACGAGACAATTGTACATTTCAAATAAAATTATAATCAAAAAATAATTATGTGATTCATATTGCATTTATATATTATTCCTAATCATTATTCTATTAAAATTGGACATTAATACAATGCATACAAAAAGACTAACACACGTTATGTTTTTTTAATAAAGGAAGTAGTAAATCTCACAGGCTAAAGTATTAAGATACTTAAACAAGCATGTGAGAGCTTGATAGATAACAAGTTCATTGAACATGCCAAATATGAGAAATCTATTTGGAACATTACTTGTATGTCTATGAAATTAGAAATTTTCATTGTGATGATTATACAAATGATTACTTAACTTAAGATCGTTAAAGTTATCTTACATAGGAATTTCTATGTTTTGATAATACTAATTATAACATATTTAATCATGGGTAAGTAAATCAGTAGTCACTAGATGTAACACTCCACTCCCACGTGACCAAAATCCGGCATTGATGGTGATATCCGAGTCCGTGCCCCGCGAGGGTGGCGTGCTACATCACTCATTCAGTAATCGTTACAC
>JANIJF010000210.1:77174787-77192479 GCA_024520955.1 Erythroxylum bequaertii | reverse complement strand
AGGATCGCCCAAACCTAACAACGTCAGCCTACTTCCTCTAGTAGTGCATCTTTCTCTATATAGGCACTTGGGAACATTTAGCCCTTTTTATAATTTATAAAATTTCACTTTGATCTATATTTTGCATATCTACCTTTATGAATGAATAACTATCATTAGGTATAGTTAGATTTCTTATTGTACTTATGGGGTCTAGATATAATGCATTGAATTTTTTTTTTTTAATTTTAAACCTAATAATCATATAAATGGATACTTGACAATCACAAGGTTATGGATTTAACGACTACAGGGATGTGAAATTTAGGTATTATTCATTAACAAAAACGTTAGAATTTTGAGCATAACGACTATAGGGACATGGACCTAATGGCAACAAGGATATGGACCTAATAATAGTAGGAATGTAGAACTAATGATAGCAGAGATGTGGACCTGATGATCAAAGAGATGAAAACTTGATGTTTGCAATAAATTTGGCTTTACAAATGTATGGATGTGGATATGAAGATTGAATAGATGATAGCTTCATGCTTGCATAGATGTGGAGTATAGCTCTAATGCCTTGATAAAATTATCAGAATTTTGAATACAATGATAGAATGGATGTCAATTTGATGATCGTATGGATGTGGACTTGACGACCTAAAGGATACTAATCAAACAATTATAGTGATATGGATTTGAAGATTGAATTGATGTTAACCTAAAGATTGCATAAATGTGGAGTATAGCTCTAGTACCTTAACAAAATTGTTAGAATTTTGAATATGACAATAGTAGAGATGTAAATCTAATGACTGCAAGAATATGAACCTGAAAATTATAGAGTTAAACCTAATAATTGTAGGAATGTCAACTTTTCCATGCCTTAACAAAATTGTTTGAATTTTGAACTTGACAACCATAAGGATGTGAGTTTAAATTATAAGGATATGGACTCAACAATCAAATAAATTTAGATCTGACAGTCACAAGGATGTCAACCTAATAACCGTAAAAATATGGAGTCTAGCTCCAATATCTTAAAAAAATTGTTAGAATTTTGAACCTATCGAACAAAGATATGGTTTTGATGATAAAATGGGTGTTGACTTGACAATTATAGGGAAGTGGACCTAACGACTGCAAGGATGTCGATTTGACCACCATATGGATGTCAACCAAACTACAGTGGGGATGTGAAGTATAGCTCCATACGCTAACAAAATTGTTAGAATTTTGAATTTGATGATTACAGTAATATCAACCCAATCACTAAAGGGATGTTGACCTAATGACCATAGAGATTTGGATAGGGATGGCAATAGGCTAGGCCCATCACCGACTCAACCCTCTTACGTAGCGTTTGGTTATTGTTCTCGTGAGTGGGGACAGCTGACAAAACAAAAGAATCCTGCCCTCCTTTGATGTTTGGTTCATGTCCTTGTGTTTCTGTCCCCTGTCTCCGGAGGACAGGGACAAAGATTTTTGTCCACTCCAAAACCAGAGGACAAAAATAATTTGTCCCTGTCTCCAGAACAAAAGCGCTGTTGGCTCCCAAATCACCCCTCTCTGTTCGTCCTTCTCTCTCTCGCACGCCCTCCTTCGCATCTTCCAGATTCAGTCCTCCCTCGTATGCCCTCCTTCGCATCTTCGTAGATTCAGTCGTCTCTCGCACGGTGGGCTTCTCTCTACGCTTCTCTGTTGCACGCTGGGCAACACTCTCGCACGCTGACATAAGGAGATTATGGCGATCAACACCGATTCTCAACAACCATTATCGTTCCCCACATCCATGGAACCTGCTTTGCACGATCGGTTTGATGAACAAGAAGGGTTTGATGGGAATTACTGGGAGTTCGTTAACCAATCTGATGCTGACTCGGATAACGAGTCTCTGGTTAGCGTGGAAGATGGGTTTTGTCGCTTTTTACCGTGTAAGGACCAGAACGACAACCCCATCGGTGAAATCCCCAGAAATGAGCGAGGAAAGTGGGTCTTCGAGGACGACCCATTCCGGTGATGATGGTGATGATGATCGTCATCATGAGCAGGACGACGTGGGACCCATTTTGGTGTTTGGTTTGGATGATGGATTTGAGGAACAGGAAGATGAGGAGGAAGAGGAAGATGGGTATGGGTATGGGTTGGATGATGAGCTCGTGCCGTTGAGTGTGAGAGGGAAGTTCGGGAAACAGAGGATGAGGAAATTGGGGAAGAGGGTTTTCGCTAAGATGAGCAATTCCAAACGGAACCCACATCTGTTTGTGAAACCTGGGTGTGTGCGTGGCAAATATGGTCTGGGAATGAAAGCTTGAAGATGTTAAAGAAAGGTAAAAGCTTTAGGAAGGGGCTTGATTGGGGGTCAAAACTTGGGTTGGATATTAAAAATGGGGTTGTTGTTAGGTGTAGTTAGTGTGATTGGATCATGTTTCTTTTAATTTCCTCAGTTTGGGTTGTCTGGACTGAGATGACTCAATGTTGATTTTAGCTGTTTCACCATCTTAATGCTGATTAATACTCATCAATGATCTTGATGTCTCTCATGCCCCTCTCTTCTTTAGTTGATGGGTGTACATTCCTACATTCTTGTGTAGAAATAAAAGTTCTAATCGACCATTTTGATTGGTGAATAGTATTTTTCCTTGAAGTTTGTCAGGAAATTGCTTCAAGAGATTTAAACAGGGACTGGCATGTATTGAATCACCAATTGTTGTAGTTGAATCACAAATGCTGTGATATGTTCATTTTACTTAGTCTTATTCACATTTTACTTTCGGAAAATGGGTGTCTCTGAGTTGGCTGTTGGGTGAGAAGTGTTTTCAGGATTTCCTACTCCTCCATGGAGTTACAGTCCATGTTTGTCTAGTTTGAGTCAGAAAGAAAATGGTGGAGAATTAGGTTTCGATCTTGTAACATTCATAATCTTCATGAAGTTTTGATCATTAACATCTATTACAATTTGGAATTATGGGAAATGTTTAATGCTTGCTTGTTATAAGTGGTACACAGATGCTTGGTCGTAATTCAAGATGAGATGAAGTTTAGAACCGGGAAAATGTCTCACATTCTTTGTTTATGGTCCCCAGGAGTTACTAGTTCACAATGTTCTTTGGAGCGATAAGTGATTAGTTTATTTTTATCTTTAAGCTTTCATTGACCTAACTGGTGACATCTCGGCAGGATTCGGTTCATTGTTATTGATCTATTCTGAAGGTTCTTTATCCGTATTCATTTAGCATCATTCAGCGCTTCTGCATACTTTAATGTTTTAATATTTGCTTGCTATAAGTGCTAGGGAGATGCTTGATCATAATTAAAGATTAGATGAAGTTTAGAACCAGTAAATGTATCACATTCGTTGTTTATGGTCCCCAGGAATTACTAGTTCACAATGTTCTTTGGAGCAATAAGTGATTAGTTTGTTTTATCTTTAAGCTTTCATTGATCTATTGCTTACATCTTGGCAGGATTCGGTCATTGTTATTGATCTATTCCGAAAGTTCTTTATCCGTATTCGTTTAACATCATTCAGTGCTGCATACTTTAATGGTTTAATATTTGCTTGCTACAAGTGGAAAGGAGATGCTTGGTCATAATTCAAGATGAGATGAAGTTTAGAACCAGTACCCAGGAGTTACTAGTTCACAATGTTCTTTGGAGCAATAAGTGATTAGTTTGTTTTATCTTTAAGCTTTCATTGATCTATTGCTGACATCTTGGCAGGATTCGGTTCATTGTTATTGATCTATTCCGGAAGTTCATTATCCGTGTTCGTTTAACATCATTCGGTGCTTCTGCTTACTTTTGTGCTGATTTTTCATTCTTCAAAGAGGTCCGACTGATAATAACTATTTTATCTTGTTTACGACCAGTAGTATTGGTCGAGTTACAGAAGTTGTGGGAAAAGTTTCAGAAGTTCTGTGTGATAAAAGCAACATAGAAGACAATTTAAGATCTGATCCCTTTCCATTATTAAATAAACTAAGATTTTACCATGAATGAGTGATCTTGAAATTTGGAATGAAGAGAAAGTTCATTAGCTACGAATTACTGAAACATTCTGCCCTTGTTATGAGTGAACTGAGTAAAAGGATTCATGAAAGTCAGACAAAGAGAGTATACATACGCTTTGGTGATTCCTTTTAATCTGTTCTCCAGTCTTCGTTCCTTGTTATGTTTAAGGGCCATTAGTGTTATTGTTGGCAATGGCCCTGGCCTCTTAAATCTGGAGTTTGAGCCCACAAATTTTTTGAAGCTGAGTCCGAATCAAGTTCAGTCAAATCTAATTTAATATGGATCAAATTAAACTAATTAATATGATTAATCAGATTCGAAAAATTATGAAGCATAGACTCAGAATTCAAATGTGGTTGAACTTGAATATTTGAATTCGAGTTTGATTAAACTAACTTGTTGATTCTAAGGGCAGGCTTAACTTAATTTACCACTTTAATTGTAGGGTTTCACTGCTTCCAATGTTAAGGTCTAAAGTTGACAAATTTTGATTTCTTACTAAGTTGATTTTTATCTAAGCTCAGTAATTCTAGCTCGATTATATATTTGAGTTGATCGGGTCGGTTTGAATTTGAGATTGATACATTACTTCAAAGTTTGCTTAAACTCTTTCTTTAAAATGATGCTGTTGTAGTTAATTTATAGTTCTACTTATGTTATTTTAGTTTACAAATTTTAAAATTAAAATAATATTATTTTAAAAATTAAATTAGAATGATATCATTTACTCTAAATGCCCAGTTTAAAGTTACCAGATCGGGTCAAGTACAGGCTTGACATGACTTGACTTACTGTACCTAAGTCCTGGTCCTATCTGCACTATTTAAACTCACCAAATTTAGAACAGATTGTGTCCAATTTGTTGCCTATTTAAGTCCTTAGCCCAACAAAACATTGTGAACAGACAAAGACCCTCAGCGCCTCTGACTACTGACTGTTTTCACTTTGTTGCCATGAAATTCCTATGCTAGTCTTCAAAAGAACAACTCTTTATTATTTACAATTTAAAAGGATACATTACAAAGTAATATAATATAATTTATAAAATCAATTAAAAATCAAATAAAATTAAAGAACTTGTTTGTTGAAAAATAAAATTGTTAGATAAAGATTAATCGGCCAATTTTAATTTATAAAAATTAATTAATATATCAATAAGTTTCTTAAAAACAAAATTTATTAAAATAAATTGAATTTAAAAATTAAAAATTTAATCAATTTGAGATTTTTTTTAAATCAATGAAATAGTAAGAAACACGTACCAAAATTTTCACTCGCTTGCTTAACCGCTTAGAACCCAGCAACGTTTTGTTGGTAAAAAGAAGGAACTTAAAAAAAGAAAAGAAAACGACAAAGCAAGACGTCGCCTCACTTCACATCCTTCCCTTTTGGCATGTGACTAAAGTTGGAACTTTAGGTAAGGATTAAACATTAATTGATTAGATAGTTTTGTTTGAGCCTACATAAGAAAGAAAATATTATGAGTGTGTATTAAATAAATTTTAATATATCTAATATTTATATATTTTAAATAAATTATTTAAAAATTTAAAAATAAATTTAATTTAAATAATATTTATACATTTTAATATTCTTTAAAATTAAAACGAGTTAATCAATTTTTTTTAATTTAAATAATAATTATAAAATTTGATTTAATTTAAAATTAAAATAAGTTAATCAGCTATTTTCTTTAAAATTAAAAGAAGTTATAATTTTACTTATTTATTCTTTTACCTAATAAAAGTGCTATTGAGACGTAGAATAAATACAAAAAAGACCTCGTTTTCGGCCCATCAAATCTTTTGTCCCAATAATTTAGTACCAATTCTGTCCCATTGTATTTTAGTCTTCTATTTATGTGAGATCTACATAAATAAAAGGCTAAGATGCAATAGGACAGAATTGGTACTGAATTGTTGAGCCAGAAGTTCAGCCCTCCGTTTTTGGTAACCTTATTTCAAGTTATCTTTAATCAAATAGACACTTTTCTGTGAACTTAATCCTATTGATCTTTAACAAAAAGAAGAGCCTTCTATTTATCGAAACTGCTCAGTTACTATTTCTTTACAAAGTTTCTTAAAGATGACATAAGAGGGGAATGATTTTTAAAAAAAGTCCATTTGGTTATCAAAAGTTACATAAAGAACATTAGAATGCTAATCACTCCCACTTGATATGTTTCTTATGATGTGATATTACCCAAAGCACTTGATTAGTAGTTCCCAACGTTATTGAAATCCCATCACTTGACATATACATAGTACAAAAAGTACCTGGAAACCAGGTGGTGACAGCCCAAAACCATCACTCTAAACAGCTCGAAGGGTCAGTTAAACAGTGGGTTTGGGACTTGGGAGCTATGGGAGAGGGCTATAAATCCATGGAGCTAAGGGAGCTAAGGGAGAGGGATAAGCAAGTGGAAGGTGTCAGTTCTGACTCACAGTTCCCTAACCAGAGGTTTGTAGTGGAAATGCTCGTGTAACCTTTTTACTGTTTAACCTTCACTGTTTCAGATTATGAAAATCTCTGAAACACTAAAAATCCATGGAGAAAGTGTCATGTGAGATCTGTCAATGGCATTATTATTGTTATCCACTCCAAAGAGAAAGTGCCCAAGTGAAGTTATGGTGGGGAAGATGAGGTTTGTATCGGAAAATAGAAAAAATACTCACCACATTCTTTTTTTTTTTGTACCTAAAGCCGTCACACCAATGTTACAGGTAAGGTTGAACAAAGACAAGTTTTTTTTTTTTGTCTTTGTTTGTTTGAATTTATTAGTTATTATTCATCAAATCTATGTTTTTTTTTTACTGTAACGCTGGTTTAAGATCTTCATACACCTGTCTATGACTCTATGTCTGAGCTTGAAATGATGATGCTTTAATGGCGGCTCTCCGACCTTCAGTGATTTATCTGTCAAAAGGAGAACAACTCATACTAGTTTAAGCAGTAACTGCAAAAGCTGAAATTTCCCAACAAGACACACATGAATCATGGTTTTAACAAAAAAAATATGAATAAAAAATTCAATAACCTATATGCTCCTACCATCATTACCAAGAAAGAATCAAAGAAACCAACTTACAGAAGAAAACCCTTCTCGGAATCTAGTGATTTAGTGTAGCAGATGAACTTTTAGGATGAATTAAAACGGTAGATTTTTAAGTGCACTTAAAGAAAAAAAAAAGAAGTATATTTTTTATTTAATTAGGAATAAATATATTACTAGAAGTTAAATGACAAGTAGTTCTCTTTTTCTATCTTTTTTAGAAACGAAACTTGTTTAAACTAAAAACAAGAAAGGAATAGAAGAAGAAGCAGGACATTTCAGAACTGAATCTGAAATGAGCTGTGATTGGCTTCAGGAATGACAAAAACTAGTAATATTTCAGATAATGATGGTTAGAGAAGAAGGAAGTTATGGTGGATCAAGATGTGAAGACTGTGGAAACCAAGCTAAGAAAGATTGTTTCTACATGAGATGTAGAACTTGTTGTAAGAGTAAAGGGTTTCAGTGTCCAACACATGTTAAGAGCACCTGGGTTCCTGCTTACAGGAGACGTCAGAGACAGCTTAACAATCTTCCCACTGTTCATGACCAAGAACAGTCTCAAGGACATAACCCTAAAAGGGTTAGAGCAAATCCTTCAGCAGGTACCGTCTTACTCGTCATGCCTGTAGATCTACACATTACACCCTATTCAGATGCTAGAGAGCTAAACAAATTTATATATGTATGTATATGTATGTATGTATGTATCCATGTATATTTGCTTGCATATGAACATGACATACATAGTAACCCTAGCAGCTATTGTTCACTGTGAAGGTGTAATTCTTCTGACAGTTTCAAGATGTGGACTTTGCTTCTTTTTAGTGAACAGATTAAGTTCTGTTCAAGAATTTCCAAAGATGAAGGCTTTTTTTTGGACCTTTTTAGGTTTACAGGTGGGAAATTTTCCAGCTGAAGTGAACTCCATAGCGACCTTTCGATGTTTTCGTGTGAGTTCTGTTCATGATGCAGAAACTGATCAATTTGCATACCAGACAAGTGTGAACATCGGAGGAAGGATGTTCAAGGGTATTCTTTATGATCAAGGCCCTGGAACTTCTGGTTATGGCATTGGAGAGACCTCATCTACTCAGCTTCAAGAACCTGATAATCTCACAAATGTTGCTGCCCTAACTACTACACCGTTGGGTTCAACCTCAGGAGTTTCAGATCACCAATCTCATGTTCATTCTCAATATCCTTTTCCTCTCAATGCTTTTGTGTCTGGTACGCAACTTTTCCTGCATCCAAAATCTTAGTCCTGATGAAGATCTTATGTACTTAATTGGAAAATGGAGGAGAAACTCCAAAGAAAAACTTGTAGTGCTAGACCAGCTCTTTTGTTATATGATCTTGTCTTTGACAATAACAATATATATAGATGTCTGAATCTGGAACAATATCAATAGGTCTGTAATAAGTTTCTTCTTCTTGTTTTTGTTTATCATGAGCTGTACATGAAACTTTCAGGAAGATGAAACCTGAACTTTTTGCAATGTTCATATGTTAGTTCACCGTTGGTATGGTTAGTCTCACACCCTAAATATTCAGGAAAGCATAGACAAACACACAAGATATGATGAGGATTTTTTTAAAAAAAAAAAAGATATGATGAAGATGAAACCAACATAAATGTTTGCAATTTGTAGAAAGATGGCAAGTTGATTTTTCCTCTGATTCAAACTACCCTTTATTTCATATTTCACAACTCAAAAGATCACAACTCTTTTTCCGTATATATATACACACACACACACATGTTTGCCTTTCCTGACGATTACTACTTTAAATGTTCTTG
Source organism: Erythroxylum bequaertii (assembly GCA_024520955.1). Taxonomy (NCBI): domain Eukaryota; kingdom Viridiplantae; phylum Streptophyta; class Magnoliopsida; order Malpighiales; family Erythroxylaceae; genus Erythroxylum; species Erythroxylum bequaertii. Next base: position 77,183,627 of record JANIJF010000210.1, on the reverse strand, counting down.
GAATTTGCATTGCTTCTTGAGTACTTGCCTGGTTCATAATCACATATTCTAGCATGAAACATTCCTTAGTCCTGTATGCTTTAATTAATGGAATCAAGCCTATACATATGCACATATAAAGCCTAGGGGAATCCAACAATACTCTAGAAGATAGTACATTTTAAAAGATATTGATACAAAAAGGTGCCTATAGATGGTCATTAATGTTATAAATAATAAAAAACATTATTCTTATAAAATAAATTTTTATTGAATGATGATGACTAATAAAAAATATTAAATAATAATCATATATTTTTTTTCAAGATTATATTTGAAAAACCCTTCTCATAAACCCTAATTTTTCACTCTTAAAGACATGATCACACTAACAATAGGAAAAGATTGATTACCCTTATTACACAACCAGTGAATATAACCTTCCTACTTGGAAAGTGAACAACATGCTGATACAAAGAGTCCTATTGTGCACTATGTCTACAGTATAACCTAACTCAACAAGAAAATTTGAATTTATAAGATTAAAAAAGCAAAAGAAGCATTCACAAACCTTGTGTGATATGTTTCTAAGACTTTTCAAAAGGAATTGCAATCTGAAAGAAATCAATTTTATGGATTCCGAGAAAGGACTTCTTTGCTAAGAAGCCCTTGTATTAAGCCTGAGAAGAGTAGCTTAAATTCATAGACTCAAAGCTTAGTGGAGTATTTATGAAAACTAACAATGGTGGCTTCACAATCTTGGCTCAGCATCTCCTTTCCTAATTAAGAAACCAAAGAATCAGCTCCCAGTGAGAATGTTCTTTTCTCATTTTTCCCTTTGATTCATTAAATTTACTCATTGTCACTAGAAAAATGCTTTTGTAAATCAGCAAATCTACACAAATCTGTGACAAATCTTGTTAAGCAGAACCTGCATGAATACTTGTATGCCTGCATTAATGCATATATTTTTATATAAGTAATATAAATAATATAATATATTAATCATGATCCTTTGTATCTTTACATATTATAAGATAAAATAGGTTGGATTTGAACATAGATGCACAAAACTGCTAATAGATCATGTTAGAGCTATTGAAGTTTCTCACTTTCTTCAATTGTAAGTTCATGAGAACTCTTAGGTAATGGACTATCCTTAATCAAAAGAGTTATCAAATAAATAATTAAACTTAGATTAGCATTTGTTTATTCTTACCTATTGAGAATATAAATAAAAGGGTTAATTAAGTATATTGGTGTTATTCTTAGTAATATCTTAAAGAATTGAATCATTGAGAAAGTAATTTCTGTCATTTATCACAATGGTAAAAAGTTTGATATTTGGTTTACAATGTTAATTGAAAGTTGATAAATTTATTAACCAAACTAAATATAATAAAATTTTTAATTTTAAGGTAAAAATGATAATTTTACTCTATCTAAAATTTATATTTAAAATTTTACCCTCGATAACTTTTATTTTTGACTTCACCCTTTGGACTACTAATTCTGTTTTATTATTTTTAAAGTCTAGATTGTCAGAAATATAACAAATAGATTTTACATTGCCAATTAGCATCAAATTATAACTGAGTTTTTGTAGTTTGATATTAGATCACTGTATATGAAAATTCTTCTTGATGCAATCTCTCTTTATGTTTGAGCTATAGTTGTGTAAAAGATTCACTTAAGGGAACTTGATAGGATTTTATATATCATATATTATAGATGATGAAAGTTTCAGATTTAATAATATGATTTTTATTTTCTTAATTTGAATGTAGATCTTGCATGTTCAGATCGAATAATTTGAATTTTGTTTTTTTAATTAATAACACAGGAAAAGGAGATTGGTGTTGTACTTAAAATGCAATCAAGTTTATGAATTAACTTTTAAAGATTGTTATGGAAATTTAAATGATATCATGACCCTCCTCAGATCTCTGCAAAGCGGGAAGTCTTGTATACTGAGTACATTAACTTTGACTCCTATCATATATTAACTTTGATGTCACTACTAAAAGAATTGTTACATGAGCACACTTTAATTTTAATAGTCCAAATTATAAAAAAAATCAAAATATTAAGCACTTATTTAAATTTTTATCAAAATCTTAAAGGTAGATCCATATCTTTAATTTTTATATTTTCTAAGTTTTTTCCTTTTTCATTGATTAAATGCAACATCATTCAAAGGTGTAAGAGGACTATTATCATTAATGGAGTCTAAATATAAACTTACATAAGCAAAATATAGAAGTGGATATATAGAAGAAGGCTCTCATGATAAATGAAAGAATATTTCTTACACATTTATAATTAAATTTTTTTATTATATTTAGTTTATATCAAAGTCTAAAAACTAGTTTCACATAATTTGGACCTCATCAAATGGATAACTCACTTATCATTTACACTCACTTATTATCACTGATGGCTACACATTTAGCATTATTTCTACTTTATTATATATTGATTTCATCTTCTACAAATTTCACCACTCTCCCCTACTTTCAACCAATAAAACACATCATCTCTTCTATAAATTTTAATGGTTTTTTCAATTTAATACTAATTATTATCTTAATATTTTGTTAAAGGCTTTGATTGATTTGAATTTATAACCATTTCTAAGTTAAATTAAGAGTTAATTACATCTTACCACTTTGCAATTTAATTTTTCTAAGTTGTCTCTCTTAATTTCAAAATTTATACTAACAACCTTGTAATATAACTTATCATCATAAATTACTCCAACTTTAACCAAATATTTAAAGTCCTATGATTAAAGCGATGTCATTTTGTATTAGACTTCTTCGCCGCATTAGATAACTAGACAAAACACACAACTTATTGAAACCTTACTAATGATGTCATCATTACTTCTCCATTTATTTCCCTTCACAATAGCACAACATTGTGCAAATCTTTTTTTAGCAAATGAAGCTCTAAATTACTTATATGTTAACAATCCAATCCTTTAATTTTTGCCCATCAAATTGATCTTCATTGTTGCTCTACTCCTACAATAGTACCTTGCATCCAAGTATTTAGGGAATAAATTAAATTATGAAGCATGAAGAAAGTTAAGCAAGACTGGTTAGAGGATAACATTACTTCTCCAATTTCATTAAAAGTAAAAGAGTGAAATTTTTGCTTTTCCGAATGAGTATATTTTGTTAAGTACTAATTTATTATTTTATTTTTTATTCTAAAAATTGACATCAAGAAGATTTGTTTAATAAGACAATCATATATGCATATAAGTTTCAAAGGTTAATAAGTTGGTATTTGGTTTGGGTGAAGACATTAGTCTCCAATTTGAAGACATATGGCATCATAAGTATTTAGTTCAAATATAGAATCTTACATACTTGTTTTTAAACATTTTATGTATGGATAATAATACATTCCAATTGAAGGCCTAATTTTAATTTTTTAAGATATCCCTTAAGGGATTTGTCATATTTATATATTCAAAACAATAAGTATTAAATTCTTCTTCGAGTAGGTTTTGAAAAAAGAAGACCTGTCAACATGAGACGAAGAGAAGGCTCTACTCATTTTATTTAGTTATTTAGTTAAACTAATGATTAAATATCATTGCAGGTAGTAAGAACCACCATTTCATTCAATGTACATGTTCTTTATTTTCAAAGAAGTCTTATTTTTATTTGTATCTCATATTGACTCTTAAATTATCTAATCAACTAATGTGAGAGATATATTCTAAGCAAAACTACACTGTTTTGCTTAGAAGAGTTGAGTCTTCAGTAGGCTTGGATTTGAGCAACTTAGATCCAGACTCAATTAAAAAAGACTTTATTTTACACTTTTAATTTAAAAAAAATTGACGAGACTGACTCATTGTCATCCCTATGTATGGAAAAATGCTACTGTAAAGACGTATACTCAAATGCATTAAAAATACCATTTCTAATGAATAGTTTTAGCTCCGACTAAGTGAACAACAATATGAGTACTTTATCGTGCCACCAATCTTCAAACCTAGAGTAGAAGGCCAAAAAATTGGATCAAGTAAGTTAAGAGAAAGGCATGCAAGTTATATTTACAAGGCCATATCTCTTAAGGGAGATGACAAAACATTGACCATAATTTCAGAAAGTTCCAAAGTTTCTTCATCTCAACATAGGTAAGATAAATGATGAAGCTAACTATAGATTTTTTAGATCACTAAACCTTTATTCGATATTATCCACTTCCTTTTGTTATGTTTAATATAATATGATCCTTTATTATTCAATGTGATGTTAACATTTATTTTTTTATGCATTTAGGGCAATGAATTAGCTTTTGTATTAACTTATTTTCTTCTATATGGATATCATTTAGATTGGTTGTCCTTATTAATATTATGTTTATGAACGATATGTTTAAATCTTTGGCTTATGTTTAGTATATGACTTATGTTTATTAATTTGTGTCTTTTCACATTTATTTTTGTTCACATGTATTTGATTCCACATTTCACACAATGACATGTTTATCTATTAGATCGCATCTATTTTGCACCAATAAATTCAAAATAATAACAAACAAACTTAGCCAAATGTTGAAATACAATACATTAGGTGACAATGCAAATATAACATTTTCTAAGTCAACTTGCAAAACTTATAAAACATTAATAAAGATATCACAATCCCAAAAGCAAGGCAAGAAACAAGCAACAAAATCAAATTCATCTCATTTTCTTTCTTAAGCTTAATGTTCTTGGCTCTCAATTTATTAATTATTCCAATACTCTTTTTTTGTGAATTTGATATTATACAAAACAAAGAACTTGAATTTTCTATTACCTTGTTCCATTAATTTAAGAATAGAGTATATACAAAATAAATCTATAATTAAATTACTTCCTATCTTTAACAATAAAAAGCCTCTTATTAAAATCCTTCCTTATTTATGAGATCTTGAATGAATTTTCTAATATAAATGAAAAAAAGAATTATACATGTTTAAGAACATTAAAAAAGGTAATTGTATTGTATTTTATTTTGTTAGTCATGTGAGCTTATAGACGCTAGTCCACATTTCTTTATAATTATACTAAAATTAAATTTTATATCAAAAATTGTAACTCACAACTTATTATGTAACACATAATAGAATAATTATTCACACAAAAAAATTGATTAATTTGTTTAATTGACATGGGATTTTGTTTTTTTGTTGGTTTAGAGCTATTAATAATAGTTATACATTAAAAGAGTACTAAACTCCTATTAAGGATATCTCACATTTTAGACAAAAAGAAAAGAAATTTAGATAAATCTCAACATCTATTATGTCAATGAATAAAAAGGTCCTTGATTTTTAATTTTTGGTTCGATTTATTTTAATAACCTTTATTGTTAAAAATCGATCAGTTTATTAATTAATCGGTTAGCTTCGTAAACTAATAGGTTTTCATAAAATAAAATAAAATAATTAATTTTCATTTAACAGTTTCTTTTTTCAAATAAACTATATTTTTTAATAGATAATGACAAATTCCTTCGATCATATTTTAAAATTTTCAATCTTATTAAATCTGTAATTGGTTTTATGACGGTCTAATATCGATTAAACATTTTAAACCTTAAATCTCTTATATTAACTATTTAACTTTCATTCAAAATTTTAAAATATTGATAAAATATCAAACAAACAAATGCAACAAATGAAAGATAATTAATTAAGATTTGGAACTTACCACAAAATTATAATAATTCATCTTGCATAATCACTTTTGGGTCTTTTGTCAACAAATTTGGATATTAATAAATTAAGGTTATTTAAAGATTTGTAAAATTGAAACTTTTGTTTGAATTCTTTCTCAATCATGAAAGTATAGATATATGCCCTACAGTTAATTGATTAGTTGTAGTTTAGTGATAATTATTGAAGGGAACTTTTTATCTTGTACATGCTTAGATATATATGATAAAGTCTATGAGATAAATATACATTATAAATAAAATTATGATTAGATTATAATTATAAGATTCATATAACATTTATCTATTATCCCCAAATTATTCATGGTCATTGCTCTATTGAAACTGAACATTAACAAAACGTAAAAAGATTATCCCATCTTATCTTTTTCCTTATAAAGGAAGTAGTCAATCTTACAGGCTAAAATATGGAGATACTTAAATAAACGTATAGGTGCTTATTAGAAAACAAGTTCATTGAACTAACATAATATGAGAAATCTATTTGAAATATTACTTATATGTCTATGAAAATTTGATGTAATAATCATATAAGTAATCATTTGACTTGAGATTTTCAAAGTTATTTTGTATAGGAATTATTATATTTTAATACTACTTTTGATGTGTTATAGTCGACGATAACTCAGTCGATAGTTATTGAATGTAACATAAACTATATGTAGGTAGTTAAATGATCAATATAAGATTCATCACCCTAAAGTAATTATGAATGTTTTATTGTACTCGATTAGTATTGATTCGAAAAATTATTGGTCAAGGTGAAATGACACTTTGTAAAATAGTTTACAAATATCATTAATTAAATCGATATCTAATAGTGGATAACCAACATGATTTGACTCAAAATAGAGTAGACATTAATTTCATGTTTTATGTCTAATTAGAACATTGTATAATGAAATGATTGAATTATACAAAAAATCATGCACAAAAATGTTAGTCAAAACAAAATTGACATTCCTAGGTATTTGGGTGATCATAATGTGTAGATTTATAGATGTAAATTATTTAATTTAATAATTAAAGATAAATTAAAGGAGCTTAATTTATCTAATCCTCAATATGATTTATGGTTATAATTTATATCCAATGCCGACATATCTGGGAACCTAAGGAGTCACACACGAAGAATGGGTTAAAGAGAGAAAATATATTTTAATCAAGTTGAACTTGATTGTAAAATTTAAAAAATTTTATAATTAAATATGTAATATTTAATAAATAAGGATGAATATGATATATGGATCTTATCTAACCATAATTGATATTTAATTTGAATTTAAGTTTAATTAAAATTATAATTTAATTTCAATTAAATTACTAAAATATCCAAAACCTATTATAAATAAACTTAAGCTCTAAGGGAGTTGGTACTTCTTGCCTAATCCTCTTTGTAATAGTTACAGAGTTGTTTCAACACGTTATGTGAAAACTATTAAAGGTCGTATATTTGTGTAACTATGTTGGTTAAGATGAGCCAATTTTGAAAATGATTCGAAGGATGCAACAAAAATATGATCAAGCTTAAGAAGAAGGTACGAGTTATAATTCTTCCTTTATTATGATATATATGTTAATCATTTTATATAATTTTAAGTGATCCTAGCTTAAAAAAATTAATATGAATTATTCCATTACACATGGGATCGAAGCCTAATTTTCCAACAAGAAGTTCATTGTCTTAAGAGATTTTATATTAAGAATAAGAGAAATGAAGAAGAAGTCATTCACTTTGGTCATCTTTTATTAGAGTATTTAACAAGTTTAGATGTATTACGACATTTTGGTCTATCTTTTATTAGAGTGTTTAATGTCTAGATAACAATATGATGGTTTTTGATCATGAGTTAGAAGATAAGCTTGTCAATATAAAATTTTAAATTATAAGGGTCCATATGAAAAAAGAATAAATTACAATAGAGTTAGTTATAATTAACCCTAAATTACATGACGATCACAGAGGAAAGGCTAAATTAAACTTTGCGACTTAAGTTTAACAATCAAGGACAAAATTCAATCATATAACACGAGAATGAATTAATTGATAATATTAGTTACTTTTGTAGAGTTGAATGTGATTGGATCAAAAGATATCAAGATGTGGCATTTTACGGTAATTGGTTTGGTTGAGCTGAGTTTGTTAAGACCTTAACTCAATTAAAAAAAAATTTAAACTAAAACTTTTTTTGAAACTTGAACTGATTTCAAATTATTTATGTCCGATATTCATCTCGATTTAAAATAAAAAAATAAAAAACAAAGACATGATAGGTCAGTAAGGACCGACAAAAAATGAACACTAGTTATCTTAATTAAGGATGAGTGTTAAACTTTAGTTTAATAAAACACTAAATCAAACCATACTACACAAGCACTCTCTAATCCTCCCATCTGTTAAATATTTAAATTATAGAAAAAATTGCAAATCATTATTTAATTTTGGATACCCTTTAGTTTAATTGACTAAAAATTATCAAAATTTTTATAATTTTTATTTTAACATATTTTAATTAAATCATTGTTTAAAAAATAGCAAAAAAATTAGTGAAACGTTTTTTTTTATGATTTCCAATTTTCAAAAAAATTTCTTAATTTTTTGTTAAAAATAGAAAAAATAGATGCAAAAATAATAAATATTGTTGATACGGGTTTTTATATTTAATTTGAATTAATTAAATTTAAATTTTATGATTATATGATTTAATTAATTTAAATTTGGATAATTTATTAATAATATTTAATTGATTCCATTATTTTTTCCGCGCAAGTTAGAAAGAAGGATTTTTTTTATAAAAGATAAAATTACATTCTTTTGATAATTTTAAAATTTTACAACATTTTTAAAATTGATTTACCTTTAATTTAATTAATTACGGTACCTTATAGTTATGATTCTTTCTTATTTACTACTTCCTCCGATTCATAATAAGTGTCGTTTTAGAAAAACGCAAGCTTATTAAGAAAGTTAATGAAATTATAGATATACCCTTATTAATACTTCCATGAAGTTACCTCGTGACCCCCGTTTTGTGATCTGTGTAATTAAGATGAGAGAGAAATTAAAGGTTAATTTTGGAAGTAAAATTATAAACATGCATACAAAGTCAAGAATGA
>JANIJF010000210.1:77106334-77117272 GCA_024520955.1 Erythroxylum bequaertii | reverse complement strand
TAGCTACAACACCATCGGCGGCCCATCTTTTGCCTCTATTTTATTTCTTTTGTACATAGCCTTTCTCTTGCCACAGCCTGTCACTGTACCTAGCAAAGGAATAAACACAGCTGTCTGATTCGGTAGTTAGTTTTCCCCTTGATTCTAGGGTCACCAACCAATAGAATAGTTTTGTCTCGTGTATAAATAATCCTTTGAAGTTTCAATACAGATGATGAAAGAATACTCTTTCTTCAACTACGACTATTTTCTATTTTATTTTTACAACTTTAATTAATTGGGCTTAACTTTACATGATAACCTTTTATATACAATTATACACATATAAGATTAGATGTTTGATTAAAAAAAATTCATATATTGTTGTTGTAATAGTAGTGGTAATTATTGAATAATCATTACACTCACAAAGTCTTCCGATGAAACTGTCAAAGGGTGACGAAACATGTTTTCGAGAACAAGCAATAATTGGAGGCGTAAGGAACAAAAACGTGTCCTGGAATAGTTTTGGAAAGCTACGTGAATGTCCAACCGAAAGGTTTAGGAGATATGTGACAAAAATGAAACAGTCACTACGAGATAGTAATGATCAAAAAAATCCAAGATCCTGAAAATTTTCTTCCACGAAGATGTCCAGTACGCCACGCTCAACCAAACCTTTCGGTTTGAACAAGTTGGGATAACGGACTAACAGATTCGTAGGAACAGGTTGGGATGACGGACAACGAGTGAGACTTGGTGTGATTGAAAGCTGCCAAACAGAGGTGAGAAGCCAAACCCAAGCCTCTCTTGGAGTGAGGGACATAGGTGTGTACTATGTCCATTACTTTGCCATCGTTTCTAAGAAAGTACTGTAAGTAAGCCTCCTTGTCTTCTGTCTGAAAGAGCCCTTGCTTTTCGTTCCATACTACCTTTGGTACCTCTTTCGCTGTTCCGCTTTCTGACGCCATCAGTATTGTGATGACTTTAATCGGCTGCCGCTGTATTTATAAGCAAACAAAAGTCGCCAATTCAGATTTGCGCCATCGGGCGGGTACTTCCTAGACACGTCAGCAACTGGGCTCATACGATGGTAATTCTATACGACATGGCAGTGATTGAGTCGAATGAAAGTTGAATTAGGAATTGTTAGACACAGACGTGGCGGCTCCGTACTAGTAATCATCTTGGCAAATTCTATAAGCAGAATGAAACAATTTATGGCACCATTTGGTTACTTCCAAATTCAATTACTCTTTGACAGATCCATCCCAACGGACGCATACTATTTAAGTTACAAAAAGACATGAACTGTGATTCAGTGTAGAATAAATATCCTTGGCATTTGATTTGTGCAAGTTCGTAAAATTCGTACTTCGGTATGGTTTGATTGGCGATTGGATTCCAGTTCCACTCTTTTGGATACGGCTGTTAAAAAGCTCTTGGGACTCCATTTCCAAATGATGATTCAATATCCTTCCATGCCATTAACACGTCTGCTCTTAAGTACTTCATATCTAAGAGACAGGAGTGGCCATGCCTCAGGCTCAGGCTCAGGCTCAGGCTCAGCAATATTATCCGTAGCAGGTAATTTCTCACATTTTTATTTTCCTTGAATCCGCTACAGAATTCAATCCACGAGACTATCACCTCCTCTTCGTCATCAAACAGACAATCCCAAGAGTAGTGGTAGAATCAAAGACTAAGGGTACAAATTATGCAGGCAACAGAAGGCTGAAGCAATGCAATAGAGATGCGGCAAGTGTGAAAATAAGTGTCGAAATGCGATGGTTAATCGGGTAACTGGGGAACAACGGAAGGAGAGTCCTGATGGTTACGGCTAAAAGACTTGCGGTAGTTCCAATCAACGAAGTTTCACAAATATATTGTCCTTCAGCTCTTGGACAACATAGGCCCACACTCGCACAAACCACCTTCTTAGTTCTTACCGCAGGTCCCGATATCTCTGTTATGTTCCAGTGCTCCCCCAACATTCAGTGCGCCACCTCTCCAATCAGTCCAACCATGTGATAACTACACATTTAAACTCAATTCGATTCACCATCTTAAGATTATTGAAACTTCTTCGAGAAATAACGCAGGAGCTGAGACCTATGCCCCCACAGAGAAATAATACATCGTCATATGCATTCAGCCATCTTCTTTTAGGTCAAGCCCAACAGAGGATCATTGAAACATAATATATAAGCAAACAAGTAGAGAAAGATTGTTGTTTATAGTACAAAAGGATCTCATCCCTATGAGATTTTAACAACTAAAGCAAAAGGAATCAATAAATCTAAGAATAGTCCCAGCAGCTTAATTATACTCGAGCATTCCAATTCTTAATACAACATACTTGCAGCCTTTAATCTGCACGAGACTGGCCAGCTCGGGATGAGAGTATGATTCCCACAATGAGACCATAGAGAGCAAGCGCTTCAGCAAAGATAAGGATAAGAATCATACCCACGAACAGTTTTGGTTGCTGCGCATTGGCCCTGACAATATTTCAAAGAAGATGAGAACCAGAGGGTATATTGCACCGTGTATATATCCAGAAATGGCATCTAATAGCCTCAGATATAGCATTCCCTTGTATAACTACACGTCCAGCAAAAAACATTGTCACCTCAATCTCTAGAAAGCAAGATATTTCTGCGCATTATCAATACATTATCAGATATTAACAATCATAAATTCAAGCACCCATCTCCATATTTATGTAACATCTCCTAATATGCATCTCTTGCTATGCGAGCAGAAGCACAAACACAAAAACATCTGACCAAATTGTTGATTAGAGGAAGTTCTCCAGGGAAAAATCAAACATGAACTCTGTAGGTTTCAACAACACAGCAAGATCGCAACTATTCATAAAGAAAGTAACATCCTATAAAAAAGAAAAAGATTGCGCAAAAGCAGCAAAAATCAAGCTTCCGACAATACCTGACACCTGCATCACCGACGATCCCGATCGCCATTCCAGCGGACAAACCAGCAAGCCCACAAGCGAGACCAGAGGACAAATGAGCATAGCCGTCAAAAAGATAATAAGATTTAGCCTTAGGATTAATACCAGTACTAATAATAACTGCTATAATCAACCCATAAATCCCCAAAACTCCCGCCATAACCACCGGAACTATCGACTTCATTACAAGCTCCGGTCTCATCACTCCCATCGAAGCCACTCCAACCCCACTCTTCGCCGTTCCATAAGCAGCCCCCATGCCTTCAATTTAAATCATAAAACAACAAGCGACTCACAATAAATCAACAAATGGGTATTCAATAAAACAAATAAATTTAGAATCTTGGAACGGGAAAATGGAAAAGATCTTACAGGAGAAGACGAGAGCCGCGGCGGCTCCAAGGAAGCCGAAGAACGGAGCAGTCTCATCGCCGCTGAAAGCAGACGCCATCGATTACTCAAAATAAACGAGAAAGTGTGGTGATTTCGTGTCGGGTATGAGAAAAAAAATGGAGAAGAAATGAGATCAGATCGGAGAAAAGTTGTCTTAGATAGGAATAATTTAATCAGGATTGGTTTTTCACGGCCCCCATCGAAGAAGCTTGATGACTACGAATTTACTGTTGAGCCCCTAGTTTGTTGGTTTTCTGTTTTTATCAAGGGCGATCATTGGGCTGGGCCAATAATTCTGGATCCAGATTTACCAAAAGACAATATTAGTAATTTTTAATTTGCACTGTGTAAATTCTAAATACATATTAAACGTAACAATTTCAAAACTAAATTCTTCTTCCCTTCTTCAGGAGAATATGTACCTACAATAGAAAGAAACAGTTTTGAATTGGAGAGTGTTCAAATTCTGGTAAGAAACATGTGTTCAGGGACATAAGATTTAAGATAAATTGGTAACAATCGTAATAGAGAATTTGTAAGTAAGAACGTGGTTCGAGTTCGAATTTACGGAGGTTATAAGAAAGGTCGTGTCCTTTTCTTACAAGGTACAATACTTTCTGAAAAGACGGGAGTAAACCACCGGCCTACACTTTTACTTCGATCGACTCTGACTTCGAATTGACGGAACGAGACGGAGGAGAGATGGGTGATTCCAAAGTGGAGACTATCTCGAGACTGGCTCAGTGGAGGATCGACAACTTTGGTCCGTGCACCTATAGAAAGTCTGATCCTTTCAGGGTCGGAATCTGGAACTGGTAATCAATTACTTCGTTTGTAGTTTTTTCAATTTTTGGAGTTTTCAATATGGGGTTTGTTAATTGGATTGATTTTGTGTTGTGGGTTGTGTTTAGGCACTTCTCGATAGAGAAGAATCGGTATTCCTATGTTCGTTTGTTCCCAGAGCCTTCTCGTGTGTCCAAAGAACAGCCGCCTGTAGCCAGATTCGTTCTTCGAGTCTCCAATATCGGCGATCAACGTCGACCGTTCTACATCTCTCCGGGTGCGTTTTATTTTTGTTTTTCAGTTTAATCTGTAATAATTCTACTCACAAAAGAGGCCTTTTTGGGAGAAAGTTGTTGCGTTTGAGTTTCTTCTCTTCTCTGCAAATTCCCCTTTTGAAGTGAGTTTCGTTAGTTGTATGTTCTGATGTGTGTGATACATATTGCCTGCATTCAACTTCTAAGCTGCTCATTCGCTGAAACTTGGCGTTTATTTAACTGGTTTTGTTCAAAGTTTTTTTTTTTTTAATTTTGAAAATCAAAATGCTTGCGTAGTGTTTTTTGTTGTAATAGTTCCCTTTTTTCTCTTGATAAATCTGTATATGTATTGGAATGTGAGTCAATATGAAATATTCTCTTTCAACTTGTACTTGCTCCATGTTTCAGTTCACGAGAGATTGCTCCGCACTTATGAGGACTTTTGCTGGCCTGTCGATTCTGCCTTCCATGGTCGTGTCATTATTGATGTTGAGTTTCTAGATCTCAAGATCTGTCCTTTAAATGTAAGCAATTCTTATTCTAGGTTTTCTAAAGCGATGATGGTATTGTGTTGTTCTGCAAAAACTTACGTGCTGTTGATACAATGCTACCACATCTAGTAGAGTTTGTCTGGTGGAAGAGTATGGAAATTTGAGAAAATCACAGTTAATTTTGTGCTTTGCTTAAAGTTTTTTTTTCTTTTAATAACCCCTTGGTAAACTCAGGGTGGCGAAGCCAGTTCTATATGGCCAAGTGAAATGCCAATGCAATCTTTATCAACTCAAACAACACTTCGATGTCTTGCCCGCATGCTAAATGAGGCCATTCATACAGATGTTACCATCAACACAGCTGATGGCACTCTGAGAGCTCATAAGGCAATTCTTTCTGCGAGTTCACCTGTTTTTCAGAGCATGTTCCACCACAATCTGGTGGAAAAAGAGTCATCCACAATCTACATACAAGATATGTCAATGGAGTCGTGCACGACGCTTCTAACCTACTTGTATGGGAACATTACGCAAGAGGAATTCTGGAAGCATCGGCTGGCCTTGCTTGGGGCTGCAAACAAATACGCCGTAGCTGACCTTAAAGATGCCTGTGAGGAAAGCCTGTTGGAGGACATCAATTCAACGAATGTCCTTGAGAGGTTGCAAGAGGCCTGGCTTTACCAGTTGAGCAAGCTCAAGAAAGGGTGCTTGACATACTTGCTTGATTTTGGCAAAATATATGACGTTAGAGAGGAATTAGATAACTTTTTGAGGCTTGCAGACAGGGAATTGATGCTGGAAATGTTTCAAGAGGTGCTTACAGCTTGGAAACTTGTGTAAGATAAGTAAACAATTCTTAGATTGGAAGTGCTTTCCCCTGGGACATACATATAGTGAAGCTCCTTTACGTTATTTTACCTATGTTATGTTTTAACCCTCCATAGGAACGATTGGTTTTGTAGATGATGTGCTGTAGGTAGAGTTGAAGTAATCCTTTGTGAAATAGCAATATTGGAAAGCTTCATTCTGGGCTTAAATACTGTCTTGATGATGAGCAATTTGGAATGGATTCAACTTCTCACCTACAACGTGATGTGAGTGTCACAACTAGTTTTGTTTGGTATAGTATAACCATTTTACGCATATGACATGTATGGATTTCGACTTCGGACTTCGGAGATTGATATGTGTAAATGGGAAAATTTGGGGAATTAGGGATTTGTCCCAATTTACATATGATAATATGGCTGTTTAAGTTGAATGGGTAGTACTAGTATTATGGGCCAAGGGATGGGTCAATTACTTATACTAGTGGGTCAAGTAATTAGTAGTAGTGAGCTGAATGAGTTTAGGAGCTTGAGCTCCGGGAAAAGAGTGCCAGCGTGGAGTATTGTAACTGAATCCCTTGTGCTAGCCACCTCAAACATATATTGTAACAAACTCACATGGAATATATGAGAATAATCAGAGAATGTTTATGTGATGTGATGTATGTGTATAGAAAACTACAACCAAATACTATTGATAATCCAAAGTTTTTCATCCAATTTGGCACTTTTCCCCTGTCACACACAACTTTTGGTATCAAAACTGTTCATCCTTGGACTATGGAGATGGGAAGTGGTACCAAATCCCATGACATGCTGAAATTTGGAGGAATCCATGGCGGCTTTGATGCATGATAACCAAGAATGCTATATCCATCTCACGCAAGGGTTGCAGAACACTAACCAACGCTTGGAGGAAGGCCAACAAAGGAATGAGGTGCAAATGGCGGAGTTGAAAAGTTTGGTGAGGGGTCTAAGTTTTCAACAGACCAACCTTCTGAAGCAGATGCAGCAGTCACTTGGAAGTACGAGCTCTTCCAAGGGTAAGATAGTGGTAGAAGGTGGTGAAGGGAGCGATCTGTCAGCCATACCTACATCAACCACTGTCACCCATAATCAGTGCGAGGTCAGTCACATATACTGTAAGTTTAAGAAACCCAAGAAAAATTTTCCTGAGTTTAATAGTATGGGAGATGTGAATGCATGGATCTTTAAGTGGAGACAGTATTTTGAGGTTGAGGAAGTAACTGAGGAGGACAAAATTAAACTGGCTGCTTATTACTTGACCGAGGATGCTTTATCTTGACATCAGGCTCATATGAGAGGAGTGGGTTTTCGGTCTTGGGATGATTATGAAGAAGTAATTGGGTATAGATTTGGAGGGGGCAAACACCAGCTAGAACAGATGAAGGAGTTGTCTCAAACTGGGGATTTGGAGTGTTACATCAGCCAATTTGATACCCTATGGAATAGATCGGGTATGGACGAAAAACAGGCCTTGGTTTTCTTTGTGGGTGGGTTAAAGCATGATGTGAAGAAGCTAGTAAAAATGTTCAGGCCAAAAGACTTACAAGATGCATATGATTTAGCCAGACTTCAAAATGAACCAGATCCTACTGCTGGAAGCCACACACTGCCAAAAATGACCATACAAACCTACACCAAACCAACCACCTTCTCCAAGTATAGCCCAACTACTCCTCCTACCAATGCACAAAAAATAGCCATACCCACCACTAACCCAACCACACGACCTGTCAACCATATCAACAAAACTACATACCAAAAACCCAATAATTTACCTTATGCTTCCAGGAATGTTAAGAGCAGGGATTTTGATGCAAGGAGGGCTCAGGGGTTATGTTTTTGGTGCCCCGAAAAGTATTCGCTAGGTCATAAATGCAATCATAATCAGATGTTCTCTAGTTGTATAGAGGAAGAGCAGATAGAAGAGGTGGGAAATGAAATAGAGCTTAATATGGAGGACTCTTGTACTGATTCCATTCCGCACATCTTAGTAAGTGCGCTTGAAGGGGCAGTGGGGTTCCACATGATGAGAGTAAAGGGGGTGGTGAACTAGAGGGTTATACAAGTATTGATTGACTCTGGTAGTACACACAACTTCATTAGTGAAGGGATTGCTAAGAATTTGGGCTTTGAATTAACTGCTATTAAGCCCTTAACTGTGGAAGTGGCCAATGGTGGTGTAATGGAATGTAGGGCAATTTGCAAGGGGTTAAGTTGGTCAATGCAAGGGATCAATTTCAATGCAGATATGCTGGTGCTAACATTGCCTAGTTGTGATATGGTGCTAGGCATTCAGTGGCTATCAACACTTGGTAACATACTTTCCAACTATGCTGAACTTTGGATGTCTTTTTATTGGAATGGACAGCCGGTGACTATTAAAGGGCAACTAGGGAAGACTCTTAAGGCAATTAGGAGTGAACAGATGACTAAAATAATGGAAAAACCCATCCAGATTGCATCTATGCAACTATGCAGCCTTCGAATACCAAGTGTAGACAAGATAGAGTTACTTACCATGGTGTCTGGCTATAGTGATAACTTAGAAGTTCCTCTTGCAGTTACAACATTGCTTGACGAATTTCAAGACCTGTTTCAGGAGCTGAAGGGGTTACCTCTAGACAGGTCACATAATCATCAGATTCCCCTGAAAGAAGGAGCTCAACCTGTCAATAAGAGACCATACAGGTATTCAGGTTTACAGAAAGACATTGTAGAGAAATTGGTTGATGAAATGTTAAGTTGTGGCATAGTGCAAACTAGTTTTAATCCCTTTGCGAGTCCAGTGGTCTTAGTGAAGAAAAAGGATGGCTCGTGGAGGTTGTGTGTAGATTATACAGCCTTGAATCAGCTGACCATCAAAAACAAATTTCCAATTCCTCCCATTGAGGAGTTGCTTGAAGAACTTCATGGGGCTGGGGTGTTTTCAAAAATTGACTTAAGGGCTGGCTATCATCAGATCAAAATGCATGCTCTAGATGTCCACAAAACTGCATTTAAAACTCATAATGGCCACTATGAATTCTTAGTTATGCCTTTTGGGCTGACTAATGCCCTGATAACATTTCAAGGGCTAATGAATGAAGTGTTTAGACCATATTTGAGAAGGTATGAGCCGGTTTTCTTCGACGACATTTTGGTCTACAGTGAATCATTAGAGGAGCATGTGAATCACCTGAAAACAATGTTTGGGGTGCTTAGGAGTCATAAGTTGTTTGCCAAGATGAGCAAATGCGTGTTTGCAGGGGCATGTGTGGAGTACTTAGGCCACTATATTTCAGAGGCTGGAGTGACTACTGACCCCACGAAGGTACAGGCAGTGAGAGACTGGCCTGAACCTAAGAATTTGAAACAGCTCAGAGCTTTTTTGGGTCTTGCAGGGTACTATCGCAGGTTTGTGCGGAGTTATGGTGCTATTTCTAAACCCCTGAAAATTCTATTAAAAAAGGATAATTTTATGTGGAATGCTAAAGCTGAAGCTGCCTTTATTCAGCTGAAGACAGCCCTGACAAGTGCACTAGTTTTGGCTCTATCGGATTTGTCTAAGGACTTTATTATAGAAACCGATGCATCAAGAACTGGAATTGGAGCAGTTCTCACACAAGGAGGTCATCCCATTGCATTTATTAGCAAGGCCTTAGGGCCTAAGCATCGGGGACTTTCGGTCTATGAGAAAGAAATGCTTGCCATTTTACATGCAGTGGCCAAATGGAGGCATTATTTAGAGGGAAGACATTTCAAAATCAAAACTGACCACAACAGTTTGAAGTACTTACTAGATCAAAAGATTTCCACTAATAGTCAACACATTTGGTTAGCTAAGCTATTGGGACTTGATTATGAGATACTTTACAGAAAAGGAAAAGAAAATATAGCGGCTGATGCGTTATCCAGGGTGCCAGGCCCTGAAATATTATCTATGACTCTCTCTTCAACATCAACTAAACTGCTGAATTTAATTAAGGCATCATGGGAGAATGACCCAGCAATTCAGTCCTTGATTTCTCAACTAAAAGCCAACCCTAATGCCCATTCCAAATTTCAATGGAGGGAGGGGTTACTGAAAAGAAAAGGAAAGTTGGTGGTTGGGGATAACAGAGATTTGCAGATTTTAAGACTATATCATAACTCACCTATTGGGGGACATTCAGGAATGCAGGCTACTGCATAGAGGGTGAAAGCCATTTTCTATTGGAAAGGGCAATAGAAGTTGGTCCGTCAATTTATCAGAGAGTGTGAGGTTTGCCAAAGGAGCAAACCTGAGAATGTAGCTGAACCGGGATTATTGCAGCCTATTCCTATTCCAGAGTCTGTTTTCTCTGATCTTTCTATGGATTTTATTGAGGGGTTGCCAAGTCAGGGGGAAAGGAAGCTATTTTGGTGGTGGTAGACAGACTGAGCAAATATGCTCACCTTATGGCTCTTCCACATCTTTACACGGCTAAGGACGTGGCTCAAGTCTTCCTAGATAATGTTTTTAAGCTTCATGGTATGCCATCCTCCATTATCAGGGATAGGGATCCCACATTTCAAAGCCATTTTTGGAAAGAGCTATTTGCCTTACAGGGGGTTAGCCTACAATATTCCACAGCTTACCACCCTCAGTCCGATGGCCAAACTGAGGTGGTCAATCTTTGTCTAGAAATGTATTTGCGTTGTATGACTAGCGATTCTCCTAAGAATTGGGTGAAGTGGTTACCACTTGCAGAATGGTGGTATAACACCACCTTCCATACCTCTAGCAGAACTACACCATTTGAGGTCCTCTACGGTTATTCTCCACCTATACACCTACCTTATGTGCCTGGAGATTCTAATGTGGCCGCAGTTGACCGATTCCTTACAGGTAGAAAAGCTATGCTTGAAGAACTTAAACAGAAATTATCACAGGCCCAAAATCAAATGAAGCAGATGAGTGATAAGAAGCGAATTGACAGAGAATTTAAGGAAGGCGACTGGGTTTTACTTAAATTACAACCGTACAAGCAGAAATCCGTAGTGACTAGAACAACGCAGAAACTTGCAGCTAAGTATTTTGGCCCCTATCAAGTTTTAGAACGAGTGGGAAAAGTATCTTACCGGTTGCAGTTACCGACAGGGTCATCCATTCACCTAGTCTTCCATGTTTCTAAACTCAAGAGGTTTGTTGGAACTCCCAATTCCTTCTCTGTTATTCCACTAAACCAGCCAGAGCTCCCTTGGATGCCAAA
>JANIJF010000210.1:77065007-77083271 GCA_024520955.1 Erythroxylum bequaertii | reverse complement strand
TACCTCGCACACACTCGAAGAAACGATGCTAAGAAAGCAATAAGAACAAAGGCAACAAGGAAACACAGACCTACGGTTAAAAACCAACTTTATATACTTTCCCATGTCATTTTGATTTCATTTTTTAAAATTATTTTATTTTACTATTAATTTTTTAAAATGTACAGACCAAAACAACATCTTTTTAACAATGTTTAAATCAAAGTAGGCTCGAATTAACATGAAATTCAACTAACTTAAACTTGATTCGTTAATTTTAGACAAAGTCAAATAAGATCGAGCGTAACCTTAGACTAAACCTTCCCTACTTTTTCAGCACCTCTTTCAAGAAAATGACGACACAGCTGAATTGGGATGTGGTCTAAGCAAAATGTAAATGAGACGCTTTTTCATGTGATATTACCAAAAGGGATTACTCAAATTTGTCAAGATGTTAGATCGAAGAAAACATATGAACTCGTGCATATTGGCTCATACAACTGTGTTAAACAGAATCTGTCAATTTTTTGTTACGATTCAAACCACCTTTTCAGCTTCTTAGTAGCTTGCAAGTTACCATCAGACCTATCAGAACTCTGTTTTGAGAACTTGGATCTGTACTGTTCAATCAGCAAATCAAGATTGTCCACCAACCTACCATCACCTCCTGAGGCTGCTTTGTTCTTTCTGGATCTTTTCATTTCCTTTGAACTTTCTTTGAACTTCTTTTGTTGCTCTGGTTTTGCCCTCTTCTTGGACAACGGATTTGTTTCCTTGTCAGGTTTTAAATTGCCAGCCTCAGGTTTCTGATTTACCTTCTGTATTGTGCTTCTTGGTTTATATTGTGAAGATGGTTTTTGGTTCTCACTCCCCAAATTTCTCTTCTGTTTCTTTTTCCTTCTCGGTTTTTCGGAGAAATCTGTATCGGAAACTGCATTTTCCATGCCATCATTTTTAGTTGGTTCAGAAGTCTTTTCTGGTGTATCTCCCAAATTTCTCTTCTGTTTCTTTTTCCTTCTCGGTTTTTTGGAGAAATCTGTATCGGAAACTGCATTTTCCATGCCATCCTTTTTAGTTGGTTCAGAAGTCTTTTCTGGCGTATCCTTGCCTCTGGATTTTCTCTTCCTGTACTTCTCATTTTGAGTAGGAAAAGTATTTGCCCCATGTGATGCATTACCATCTTGAGTACTCCCTAAGTCGTTGGTTTCCAACTGCAGTGCTTGCTGCTTAGCCTTACGAGCCCTTAGCGTTTGAATGTTGTCAAGAGCGAATTCCACAATCGGACGATGTTCAGGACCGAAAGTTTCTGTACAATGTTAAAATTTTTAGCAATTAAAAGAACAGCTTACCGATGATTATTGAATTATAATCGAACGACAAATAGAATACATTACCAGGATTGTTATTAAGAACCCTCAGGGCCACAAGAGCATGCTGGTGTTCTGAAAACTCAACAAAAGCAACTCCACGTGAGTGATTCTTTGCGACAATTTTTCCTTTCTTTGTATCCTCCAAAAACTTTACCTGCAGAATTAATATTCAACAATAGATTCTGCTGTAACATACACAGTAAACTAAACAGAACAATTGCAAACTCGCAACTGTATCTAACCTGTCTGATCCTAGGATTTTGTTTTGAAGCTCGGGAGATAACTGCATCGATACAAAGTTTCCTTAGTTCTTTCTCAGCCATCGTCTTTGGCAAATTGTAGATAACTAGTCTGGTCCTTGAGACATGAAAATTTGGAGATTGGAGTTTCTTTGACTTCTTTTCCTGTAAACTGCAGATTTTAAAGGGTAAAGCTCAAAATGTCAGTGAGATGGTAAAGCCAAAAGGAGCATCAACAACGTGACAACAAGCATTCATCACATTAACCTGAATCTATTTGTTAGACAAAAACCAAAGGCATGAAAAGTTTTGAATACTAGAGGCCCATAGATTTCAAATAAAATAAAATAAAAGATTAGCACACAATGGAGGTGCGAAGAAAAAGAGAGAGCTTTTGCATGAAATAGCCTGTAATGTCATTCACAATCGCAGCCTAATCTTTTGGCCTTATGTCACAGAATGGTGTGTTCAAATGTATCTCCACGTACCGTGCAGCACGTCAGAAACAGATATCACTTCTCAACCTACTTGCCCACTTGAACATTTAGAAAAGAGTTAATCTACGAATAAAGGAACTTACTTTTTTCGCTTAGCCATATCACTGGCTGAGACACCTTCAGCAGCTGGAGCCCCCTCAAGAATAAGACCCTCCTGTAAGAAATTGGGCAGTCAAGAAATAAAAAACGATTGAGATCTACACAATCAGATTGGAAAGATGACATCTAATCCAATGGTACTCCAAATCCGTAGGTCTCAAAATATGAGGAAAAAGAGGCCCAACCTTTGCCAAGTAAAGATTACGGTGATCATTACTCTCTGTCTTGGCTTTCTCTAATTCCTTATCATGTGCTGATTTCTTATCCAAAGCCTTCAAGACCTTCAGTTGCCTACCTTCCACAAAAATCCCTAAACCAGATCCAACATTAGCTGCTGAAACTGCAGAGTTAGCCGCATCCACTGATTTAAATCTGAGAAATCCAGTCCCCCTTGGTCTCCTGCAATCAGCAGAAGTCGATTTCATGATAAAAAATCAAAAGGAGGCAAAAACTAGGAAGCAAATCATACAGTACAAGTCCCTACTTGGTGACTTGATGAAGGACAGGGACAAAGGATTCCACTTCTCCAAATGCAGAGAATCGTTGTCTAACTTTTTCATTATCAACATCAAATGGAAGATTGTTGATAAAAACTGTTCTTTGTAAATCATCATCCCCCACTGTATGCTCACTATTTGCAGATTTGTTTTTTCCAGACTTTGCAGGTATTTCAGATTCACTGGACAATTTACTTCCAGTGGCAAGTGCATCAGAATCAGGTTCCTGGTTTCTCTTGGACATTACCGAATCGTCAATAAGAGAAGTAGAATCTTTGGAGGAGGATGAAACCAAATTCTCGAAAACTTTCCTTGCGATGTCTACTTCCTTGTCAAAATCAACCACAGTGTTCATGCCATCTTTCTCAGATGATTCTGAGTCATCTGAAGCATCATCAATCCCAGAAGGTTGTTGGTTTTTGCTAGTTAAATTAGCATCGTAATCATCATCATCCAAATCATCACCAGTAGTGTTGCTGCTACTGTCTACATCTTGATTTCCTGTAAAAGCACCCAAAGATTGCACCAAAATGAACAAAAGAGTCAAAACAGAGATATTATTCTTCAACCTAAAAAATTATTTATTGAGAGATATTTATTATACTTTAACCATCTAACAACCGAGCTATAAAGACCCTGCATCAATCTTACTCTGCGGTGGATCAGTGTCCCATTTCAAATGGACAATTCAGGTAATTCTAAAAGAAGACTAGTCAGTGGGAAAGGATGGGTAGGCAAATAAAAGTGTGACAGAAGAAAGTTCAATTTCTAATGAGCTCAGATTAGTCTCTAATGAGCTCAGATTAGTCCCCTCTCCACTATCTCACACCCCCTTATTCTTCACATAATCAATACTCCTTAGCACACTCCTTAAACGTAAGTATAGGAAGTAGGAAAAATACAATCCAGTTAACTGCAAAATTACCATCTTCTGGAGCAGCGGATGCATTAGGACCAGTACCATAGATTTTCTTCGAGACAGCCCAGTCAACGGCAACTGGTCTTTTGCCAAACAAGTGTCCGTTGAACTTTTGAATGGCCTTAACAAGAAAAGGTTAATAAAAAAAAGGGAATTTCAAATCATACACGAGCCTCATTTCAACAGTAAAGGTGAAATAAATATTAAATATCAGAGTTCATACCTTCTCCGCGTCCTGTTTGCATGTAAACTTGACAAATGCATAGCCTTTAGATGCTCTGAATGAGTTAGGTAGAAAAATATAATTATGTTGGCCATTTCAATTGACATGACAATTTTTATTAAGAAACTTGCATACCCTGTTTCAGAATTATGTGGAACAAAAACATCCCAGACAAAACCAGCTGTTGAGAAAAGTTTTCTTATCTCATCTGATTTGGCCTGCATTCATATTCAGCATAGTACTTTAGAAGCATGGTTCCTCCAAAAAGAAATAAACGAAAAAGATATATATCAGGATAGAGCACCTTGAAAGGAAGATTTCTGACAATAACTTTCCACTTCTGAGTTTTGGAACCCTGGCCACATACATAGTACAAAATAAACTCAAATATGAGTTAAGATGATAATTTAAGCTGTTCGCATCTCTAAATTTACTAGTGTGATAAACTCCTAAAAAATGTAGTCGCCTCACAATCACCGAGAAGACGACATCTGAGAGAAAATTCAAGGATAATGCGAAGACACATAAAATATAAGAACAAATGACTCCATAATTCTGAGATTCTGCTACTAAATTTCCAGTATAAAACTTGTTAAATTTCTATCGAAATCAACAGATTAATTTAATCGTAGTAAGCTAGTCTTTTACCTCACCACCAAGCTGGCGAGCCCAAACAGTATTCCCTTTTATGTCTTTCTGATGTAGAGTTACCACACATGTCCGAGCTTCCCTAACACTTTTATATAGTACTGCTGATGCATCCAATTTACAGCCATCTTGTCCAAGTCCTGAAAGAAAAGTTCAAAGCCAATAAAGTTTTTGAAAACTAAACCACCCCACCATATGAAAAGAGATGGAACCCAAAATGCTGTTACCATGTTGTTCAAGTATTTCTGGAGGAAGGGGATAAGTAATTGAGCACACAGTCCCAACCTCTTTGGCCATAGTATGCACATCTTCTGCCATAGAATCATTCAGTAGACCACCAAATATGACAATCCTTGCAACCCTTAATGAGATTACAGATGTAAAAGAATCCATCAGTGAGAAGAAATAATATCATTGTCTTTGTCTCATGATAGCCTACTTATAATAGATTCAACATAATATCATGCATATAAAGCATTCCAACAAAATTCAGCAAAGTCCCACATTCCCACCAACATTTACGACAGCCAAATATATTGTTTTAACTTTTGCCCATTTATAAAGCTACGAATATCTGTGAACTCTAAATTAGCCACCTTAATAGAAAAAACATTAATGATGTTAGGCTTACTAGTCCAAAATTGAAACCTTAAATCATAAAATTGCTCCTTGCAACAAAGAAAAGCAACTCAAAAAAGAGACCACTGGCATTGTGCTGGTGTAATGCACATCCAAGCCTGCCCTCATAGGGATAAAAGCAACCCAAGCAATGTTGGAACAGCCAAAAGTTAAAATCCAAACTATTTAATGCACCATAATTAAACCAGACAAAATGGTAATTGACTTAATTTTAACATGTTGCTTCAAAAAGAGGGCAGCTCCAGTATTTGGGGCAGCTCCAGTATTTGGTAGAACAGAAGCAATCAACAATAACACTAGGTTAAAACATTCAATTGATGATGCTTCTTCCATCTTAACGACCAAAGTCCTTCCAGCCCAGACTGAATACCAAAATGATCAACACCCCATAGTATCCGAGAGAAAGTTAAATACCTCTGCTTTTCTGAACCAGTCTCTTTATCAGTTAGAACAGTGAAAAGCTTCACCGACTTTTTTGGCTCCAACTTTTTCCCTGCAACTTCAAAAATAAGGTATCCACTTAGCTAAAATATTATAAGTAAACATGACTTTTATAGATAACTGGTTATGTATAAAACCTGATTCGGGAAATTTTGAAGCATGCTTGTCTCCACTAGTGGGAAGACCAGCCCCACCATCTATTTGCTTAGTCTTATTGTCTGTCTCAACCACTGATAAAAAGGGAAAAAGGAGTTGGAGATCATATTCAAGTAACCAGCGACCTGTTGCTATGATACAGTTTTTTAAGCATATTAGAGTAACAAAGAGTGAGAAACCAACAAAAGCAAGCCAACCTTGAGCTGTCTTTGCCCGCCGCTGCTCCAAAGGAGCACGATGCACAGCATGCTTGACTACAATTTTCCGACCTCCAACAGATGAACCATTCTTAAGCTCAATTGATCGGTTAGCATCTTCCATAACAGCACTGGAAGAGAAAATTTCGACAATAGCAAATATTATAAGTACTGACCATAAGAAAAATAAAGCAGTTATTACTGCTATGTTGTAATATCCATCTTACAATTGAACAAATCCAAAACCACGGTGTTCAGTCGTTCCTGTGAACATAAAAGCAAAAGTCAACATTTCCCTCTCGCAAAAGATAAATAACCTTGTAATCATAGTATCTATGGAACCTTGTACAATGGTATCAAAATGGAGTTAACGATTCACGTTTTGAATTAGAGACAAGATTCATATCTTATAGTTGTAACCTCATTAAGCTAGCAAATACTCATCAACCCCTACATCTACACTCAAATCAAAACCCAAAACTCGTTGAGACCTAATAAACATCACAATGGATTACTAAGTTTACACTCACCCTTCTTGGCAACCATAAAGCACCGTCTGATCGGACCCACATCGCTGAAAGTCTCCTCAAGCTGAAAAGAACAAAGAATTAATCTCTTTATCTATCACCAAATTCGTAAAGTTTAAATTTTCAAACCTTCTTGTCTGCTCTGCTATGTTTTCTAGGAACCAACCAGCGAAGATGGTTACCTGGGCATTCGTGAAAGTGTATGGCAGGTTAGAGACGAAGACAGTGTTAGGACTGTACTCACTGTTCGCGCCCTTACCGCCACTTTCCTTCGTTTTCTTGTTCTTTCCCATTGCGTGTTTGGTTAGAGGGAGAACCGGAGAAGTGAAGAGAAACTGAAGCTGGGTGAGTAAGTGAGTTAATGGAACCTAAAATCTCTAAAACCTCGAAGAGATTTAATTTGGGCCCTAAAATTTGGATTTGTTATTTGTTAACTAACGACTAACGTACAACGTTTTCGAGTTCCAACGAACATAGAGTCCGGAGACCCAACCTGAATTTGGAACTTTTAAAGCATATAATTACGACTATAATATTGCTGTATTAAAATTTATTATAAACTTTATTCAATTTTATAATCTTATTCTAATTTTTAAAAAATAGTATTAAAATATTTTAATTTTTAATTTGTAGTAAAAATAATCTAATATTAAATTTTTCTCTAAATTAGATAACATAAAGAGCCGTGTCAAATTTATCTATTTGTCACGTCACTATTACATAAGATAATTTTAATATATGAAACTTATTATTTAATAAAATTAAAAATAACCATTATTTAGAGCTAATTTCGATTTAGTGTTTTCATAAATGTTAACAATAAATTATACACGTGACACAACTATCTTATATTAAAGTCACGTAACAAATATATAAAATTGATATGACTTGTGATATCACTTAGTTTAATAGAAAATTTAAAGTTGGACTATTTTTACTATAAATTAAAAGTTGGTATGATTATGCACTAGTTTTAATTTTTTATTAATATTATAAAATTAAGTAAATTTTTGTTTTTGTTTTTTTTACACTTAATCTTAGTATTTAATAATTTAAAGCTACTTTTTTTTTTGAACATAATTTAAAGCTACTTAAATTGGTTAAGTTGTACCAACGACTCCTTTAAGTTTGGTCTCAAGCACTTAAGTGTTTTTAGGTTTTAAATCTCCAAACTCTTCCATACTTTCTGAGTAATAAAAGCATTACTCCTATTAGGGTTTACAAGGTCTCACCTGAATTTTTCAGACTTGTAGGATAGTTCTTAACTAGATCAGACTCAAACGAAACACTATGATTTTTATCAAGAATTTTATATCAGACATGCATGAGTGTATTCAGTCATTTATAATAGTATGCAAACCTCCTCTCTCAAGCTAACTTTTAGAGATGAGTGGTGTTAGTTTAATGGCATAGTTATATAAAAAAGAATATGTATCAATTTAAATTAATTTATTACTTTAATGGTATACTTGTATAACACCAGCCAGTTGTCAATATATGACTTATTCCAAGACATTCCAACAGTTCTATTTGTAGGTCAAACGTTTGACTTTATGCAAATGTTCTTGATCTCTTTGTAAATGTCTCTTTTGTTGTTTGGATTTTGAAAAAAAAGTCTACTATAGAATTTTTAATTACACTCATTGTATCGATATATTAAAATGTTATAAAGTAGTGAATACCAAAATTCAAACCCACTCGGTGTTACTTTTCTATTTGCTTCCAATACTTCGACTTATCCAGATAAATTGTCGGCTTATGAATGTGATTTCGATCCATTCGATGATGTCAAAAGTCGTTTTAATATACGATTTTATCTTGTTTCTGTTATAAACGATCAATCACAGTAATCAAAGAACAAGTGTAGAAAAACAAACACACACAAATTTATGTGATTCACCAATATTTTTTTGGCTACGTTAACGGGCGGGTAAAGTTTTATTTTACTGTGAATGTGTTCGATATAAGTACACTAGGAGAATAGAACGTATATATATATTATCAGGCTCCATATTTCAACAGTTTCTATTTTTATAAGTTCAAAGACAAAATGTCAACCATATCTATACTGCAGTCATGATTTAAAATATGGATTCAAAATCTAAAAATTTGTATGAACTCAAAAATTTAAAAGTTTATATAGTCTAAATTGATCAGAAATTCAAACCCTATCAATATATATTTATATAACTAATAAAAAAGGTCAAGTGAAACATAGGTATAGTATCTACTTTCTCAGACGGTTCACGTGCTAAACTACAAACACAGAGATATGAAAACCACTTAACCTATGGTTTGGCAAAATTTTCCAATAAGGTAGATATGTCATTGTTGTGTTCAGTTGTTCACCCACCAGACACGTGAAAAACAGAGGCTGAGAGCTTTTGGCAGCCTAAAGCGCGTAGGCTTGGATCTTTATACACTTCGGTGCTAGGCAAAGAAAAGAGGGCTAAGGATGTTAATGGCCGGCCTTTCAGAACCCAAGAGCCTAAATCTTGGTTCGACTCAGCTTGGAAATTGTTTAATGTTTTATTAAAAATCGGAAGTTAATGTTTTATTCAAAATTACTTCATTGTATTTAAAACAATATCGTTTTCTTAATACATTCTAAATTTTGGGCCGAATCAAATAAAAACAACTTGATTTGAGACCTAATTTAAAGGAAAAAAATCTTAAGCTAAATCCATAACTTAATCAACTCGAGTTCGTCTCGGGTCAAACTACCAAACCTACAATAAATGACAAGCTCAATAGAGTTTTAGAGTTAAAATTCGATGGAACCTAAAACATTTTCTCAAACTCTAATATGATCAAACTTTAATGTTTGAGAATAGAGGTGGAATAGATAAATTTTTTATTTGGTCCAAGTTTAATTGAAAATTCGATTACACCTAAAATAATTAACGTGATCCCGTAATCCTATGCTCGTTTAAATTTTGGGTAGTCTAAAATTTGATCATGCTCGAAAAATTCAAATTGAATATATTAATTTCTTCTCTGACTCAAGTCCTTTTTCTATCTCGAACAAAATTACTTATGGATTGAATTAGATTTGATATTTTTTTAAAATAAAAAGTTGCATTTGTTTCAAAATTAAAACAAATTATTAGAATTTAATATACCGTCCTGCTCAAAAAGAGAAATTGCAATGTAAAGACAGTGGTCCATTCGTACGGGCAGTTGTGGTAAGCCATGGCTATGTGTGCAGAAATTGTACGGCACCTCTGCCTGTCTACGGATCACGTTATCCAGCCTACACATTCAATTGAATAGTTTGTACGGATGTGAATAACAGACTATAAATTATATATTTAAAATAAATCATTTATTAAATTAATAATTTAAATTTAAGTAACAAATTTACATTTAATTAATATTGATAATCAATTTTTTAAAAATGAAATGAACTACAACTCTCTTTTGTCTTAACCTTTGCTAAGTTACGATTACATGCAAAGTTTATAAATATCAACTAGATTAATTTCATTACTTATTTTAAGTAATTGGCTCGTCACCAAACTTTTTTATTTAGCATTAAATTATTATTTCATCAAATATTTTTTATAGAATACATAATTTTCAAGTTATATTATATTCAATTGATAATTAAATTAATAAACACTTAAAAATATAAATTAAAATTGAATTGATAGGTTCTTAACTTTTGCTAATTTAAGATAAGTATATAGTTTATAAATAATAAAGTTATCACTTGATTTTGAATTATTGATCCGTAAAATAATTTATTGTTTGATCCGTTGCCAAACTTATTCCAATACCTCATATCGAATCGATGTATCAATATTGATTCAATTCAAAATCTCTTATTTAATTGCTCATTTAACGAGTATTCTCAATATTATACTTTGAAAAGGATTTGAACGTTTATAATTTTTAGTACGATATTTTGAGTCTTGTGTGTCTACCATTTCATTACCTCGAATAAAGATATAAATATTAATTGATCGAAGTTTTTTGTTTAGTACTAAATCGTTAATTTGTCAAATATTTGTTAGAACACATAATTAATGAGTTATTAAGTATACTTGATAATTAAATTAATATGCACTCAAAGCGTGTAATCGCAATTGTACCCAATTTAAAATATTCACCCCTGCCTCCTAAATGGGACAAAGTTATTAAGGATAATAAATTGGTTTGCTCAAATTAATAAAATAAAATTTTAAATAAATTAACTTTAGATTGAAATGAAATTAAAATGGTTAATTTAATTTCAATTAGTTGGATTAAATATTAAAATAATATTTTATTTAAAATATAATAATTATTTTGATGATGCTATATATATTAATTAGGCTGAATACGTCGTCATTTTATGTCTAAAATAAGAAATATTATGTTAGGAAGTCCTTAAAATTAACAATTAAATATTAAAAATATTTGATAATTTTTAGATTTGAAGGAATGAAATAAAATTAAAAAGAACTAAATATTTTGATGTATTTAATATTTAATTATAATTCAATTATAAATTTAAAATTTTAAAAATAATTTCTTGTCTACATCATTTTTTAACTTGCTATTTCGTGAAGTACGGATACCAGGAGGACGCGACACGAAAACCCACCTATTGGGACCCACAACAGCATTATCTAGGTTGATGGGTCCCACGTTGTTCCTTCGGAGTCAGCTCTGCGATAAGCCGATAATGTGGTTTGATACTAAAGCTAAAACGGGACCCACTTATCACACCTCAAAAATCAATTAATTTTTAAGAAAAGTCAAAATGTTAAAACTTACACAACCAATCAGATCAGAGCTCCAAAATCCACAATCATCAATTAAAACGACATGACGTCTCCAATAATTTTGATGATTGGGGGGGGGGGGTTGGTCCATCCTGTTTTGTAAGATTGTTTCGATGCCATTTAATTTAGTTTACATATCTCATATTAATATACGAATACAATTTAATAGAATAAATTAAAAGATATTAATCAAATTAGAGGATCTGATCCCCTATTCTTCAGCTTGTCAACGAAACGCCACATAAAAAAAACCGCAATGAATTAATTAAATATTTATATGTGGATTACCGACAAATCTTCCTATGTTAATTACAGCTGGCAATCTAGTTTAGTTAAACTAATTGTTTTTATTTATATAAAATACTTCAAAATCAGGATGCCTGTCAAGGCAAGATTTAGTTTTTATAAGTCCACGTGCCGGCCACAGCTTGTTTAATGGCTTCATTTAACATAGTATTAAATTGAGTTTGGTTTAAAATAAATTAATGTTTTCAAAATTATACTTAAGGTCAAATCAATAAAATAAGAGATTTAAAATTTAATAGATTTAATTAGAATTAGATCATTACAAAATTGGTTAAAGATTAAATTATCTTAAATATAACTAAAAAAAGTGTACTTACTTATAAAAAGTTTAGAAGTTTAATTGAAAAATAGATTGTTAAATGAAATTTAATTTATTTTTTAGTTTATAAGAATTTATTAATTTAAAAAATTGATCGATTAAAATAGATCGAACTAAAAAGTTGAAAAACTGAACAAAACATTTAGACAATTCAAAATTTTTACTGTTGAATCGGCTGAACCAGTTGAGATTTTTAATTATTGAAATAAACAAAGTTAAATATATAGGGAATCTTTTTTTTCATTTTAGATATCATAGTTTAAAAATATTATTTACATCATATGATATTATCTAGTTATTACACGATTTTTATTAATTTTTTAAAATTAATTTTAATATAATAATATTTTAAAATTATAAATAAATGACCAATTATTATAATATAACATAAAGACTTGTATAATAATTAAATAATACTTATAAAAAACAAATGATAATCTTTTAAAGTAAAAAGATTAAAATAAATAAAGGTTAGACTTAATGTAATTAAGCTACGTACAATTATTTTAAAAATTCTTAGTTATCTTTTTGTTTATTTTAACTCTCCTTTTTTTATATTTTCAATAATGTTTAGTCTTGAAATACCTCATTTCTTTGATAATTTTAGTCTAATTTTAAATTAATAAAATTTTAATTAATTAGTCAATTTTAATTTAATTTTAAGACAATAAAATTTAAATAAAATATTTTATTTTTAGTTCTAATTAAAAAAAGAACTCGAGCTTGTAAATCAATTTATGTTGCTTGAAACAATCTCTTGAAGTCAAACAACTGAAGTGAAAGAGCGTACTCTTTATAAAGTCAGACACTACATCCCTTGAAAATAGATGGTCTATACTCTTGAATCTTTGACATACTACTTCTTAATTGATGCAATAACTTACAAATTATGTTAATTGGGTATTTTATACTAGACAAGCCTTATATGACAAGGGCGATTAAATAAATATAAGTAAGGGATTCAAATACAGAACCTTTTGCCTTCATATCTTCACTCTACCTACTCTACCATTCCTAAGAGGCAAGGACACAAATAGGATTTATTGAAATCTTTGAATCACCACTAGTTAGGATATAAATTACTACAATCTTATTAAGTAAATAATATATCTCTTCAAAAATCAAAAAGTGGTTTTAGTATCAAATTGAACAAACAAAGATTATACATAAAAAGGTAATTTCATAGATATCATATACTTCCTTTATGATTTTAAAAATAGAGAAAATCTATAAATTTTTAAAATCTAAAAAAATAATCTTGAATTTTAATTTTCTAAAAAAAATCTCTTAGATTTCGGTTAAAAAATAACAATCAAATGCACATGTATGAATATCACAAGTGAATTAATAAAATATTATTAATACGATAACTCAACTTGTTTCTTAAATATGATTCGATCAAATTAATCTCGATTGAAATTAATAATTTAAGATAATTATAATAAATTGTTATTTTTAGTTAGTTTAATTAGTTTAATATAAGTTTAAAAGCTAAGTTAAATTATTATATAAGTAACATTTGATTAGTCATGTTGACTCTTGTAAGTTTCAATAAAAGCACAATACTATACAATTAGACTTGGAATAAATATGTACATATACTGTGGTAGTTCACGTGGTTAAACAAAGTTTCCTAAAATCTCTAAATTTTGTAATTCTATATTAAAATAAAAAATTCAATATAAAAGTGTGCAATATTTAATGACTATTAAGATAAAGTTATTATTTTATTATAAATTATTATTTATTAAATAATTTATTTAAAATTTTAAACACTAGATTCTTTTTCAATTTAGTTTTTTCTAACAAATATTATTTAAAATGTACAATTATTTAAAATTTATATAATCATAAATTTTTCATGAAAACTCCTTATATGCGCTACTTTCCTTAGGCTATGTTTAGTTGGATGTAAAGTTTATAATGAAATAAGATAGAGTGAAATTATTTATAATGCAATGAAACGTAAGTGGATGTAATATTAAAAAATTATTATCTGAAAAAGATGGAAAGGTTTATAATATAATATAGTGAAATACTGTTTGGATGAAGAATTTATAATGTAAAGTTGTTTATTATTTTACATTCCATCATAAACCTTTCAAATTGAAGAATTTTTTATTTTTACTGTTTATGATGAAATATAATAGGATGTAATATGAAACTATCATCTTCCATTCCATTACATTCTATCATAAACAGTAAAAATAAAAAACCTCTGATTTGAAGGTTTTATGATGAAATGTAAAATGATAAACAATTTTACACTTTATTATATTATAAACTCTTCATTCAACAACATTTTACTACATTGCATTATGAACTTTTTCATTATTTCCGAACAACAAATTTTTAATATTGCATTCATTTATATTTTATTCTATTATAAATCATTATATTCTATTAAAAACTTTACGTCCAATGAAAAGGCACACATTCTATTATAAATCGTAAAGTAATTATCATTTAGACATATACGATCAGTAAGGGCACACGTGAACTAATGAAAAACTTCTAATGTGGTTAGTTCATCTTAACTTGATCCAAATCATGCAATACGTAATCATTTTAAAAAATCAATTTATTTCTTATACACAATTTTTAAGAAAAGTCTAATAACACGTGTTTACATGAAAATTTTAAAATTATAAAAAAATTTATAATTTTAAAATTCATGACTATTTTAAATAATAAAAGCATAAGAAGATATTTTATTTTTATCCTTTGTTTAAACTACGTAATATACAGTTATCATATCTACTAAATAATTTATTTAATACATCCTTAAAACATCTTGTGTAGATTTTTTCATACAAAAAAATATTTGCATGTACATTTGTACTTTGGATTCATTAATCAATCCAACATGGTGAAGGAAGAGCTTTTGTGCCAAAGGTGCCTGACATTCCCTATAAGATCTGATAGCAGTTCGGATTAGTCCAAGTTGATTGAGCTTGGGGTCAAATTTATTATTATTTTTTATATTTTAGGTTTTAGATAGAGCTGGTGTACAAATTTTGCTGCTTAAAATTAAAATTTGATATGTACATTAAATATCATTTTAGATAAAACGATATTGTTTAAAAAAATTTAATCATGTTCGATCAAGCTTATGCTCATGCCCAGATTAAAAAATAAAAATCTCCAGCTAGACATGGTTTTAAAATAGAATTTGTCTGACCAAAGTCATGTATATTCATTGTCGACAAACTTATTCTCTAACAAGCACTCAAACGTTTTTTATAAGATCAAGTACTTATTTTATAAGAAAAATACAACACTTGCTACTTTTTTTACGTTCTATTAATTTCAAGTCTTAGTAGAACAATGACAAAGAACAATTTAGAGATCATATATAAATGTAATTTGAATTTCATAAGTATAATTTCATTTGCAATGTATATTTATCACATAGATTTTATTATATATATCTTGGTATATATAATATAAAAAATGCTTTTAAAGTATTTTAACAATAAACTATAACCAATCGATTTGTTGTTATACATAAACAAGACTTCTTTCACTACCCATCATTAAATAAAAAACCTTGTATATTTTTATTAAACCCATATTTTGGCTTCTCTTTCTTTACTCTAAATTGGAATCTCAATGACAACTTTCCTTTTTTTCCCCTAATTCTGGTAAATTCAGTTGGACCAATTGCATTTAATGAGTTAAAATTAAATTATTTCAGTTTTAAATCGAATTTAAATTTTTAAGTAATAGTTTAAATCTGAAATGTTTGAATTTGAGCTTAGGACCTTTGTTTCCAACATCAAAAAGTTACTTAACCAATCTTAGGAGATCAGAATTGTCCACAACTATCGTGAAGGCAACTGAGCTACTAACTAGTTGACCAATTTCATAGTAGATCTCCTATTAGGATATCATGAATTCACTAACCTTCTAGAATGACTATGTACGGTATTAGATCAAGATAGAACAGGTACAACTAGTTCAAGAATGTGTTTTATGTCGTTGACTCTATTGGCGGTTTGCCTCTCCTCTTATATATATATAAAAAAACCATTTCAAATGAATCAAAATTCTTTTTAAAATAATGATATTAAAATATTTTAAAATAAAACAAAAATAACATTGTTGGAGTAGCCTTAACAGGTTTGACCACAAAATGAAACTAATATCGTCATTGGGGTGGCTTGAACTGGTTTAAACTCGGCTAAACTTAGCGAGTGCTTGGTTGATGGGTTTAAGAAATGGTTAATGAGTAAATGATGAAAAGTGAGTGATTGGTTCAATGATTTGGCGAAGCATAAAGGCGACTTGGCATATAGTGCTAAAAGGCATGCAATGGATGATAGTAGATGGCACCGGAACTCGCTTTTAGACAGACCTTTGGATTGCAATAGTCGGACATCTTTTAACTTATGTTACAGCCCCTCTCCCAAATCTCCATCACAACCTTAGTGTGCAACACTTTGTGACCAGCGATGGGACTTAGAAGTGGGATGCATTTCAACATTGCCTCCTGACGTCAATTGGTAGGGTCATAGCCGGCATGTTTCCCCCAAAAACCTTCCTAGGATTGGATAGGTTGATCTAGGTTATTTCTAATACTGGCCTATTCACCATAGATTCCACTTATTCCATGATAATGGGACATGACGCCTACTCACCCTTTGATCTTTGGAAGGAAATCTGGCAGTGGAAAGGCCCACAACGCATCTGCTCCTTCCTTTGGCTTCTTGCACACGATCGATTACTTACTAATCAATAACGTGTTCGAAAGCACCTCACTGCGGGCGATGGATGCCCCACTGCCATTTACTTGAATACTCACTACATGTTATGCGAGACTGTGACCGATGCCATCAAGTGTGGCACGTATTCCCTACTCAACTCATCTCTCCTGATTTTTTTAACATGTCTACTCCGGATTGGCTCACTATCAATCTCCAGAATCACTGACATGTCCTTAGGCATGAATGGTCGATTATTTTTGGCACTACATGTTGGTTCCTATGGAAATGGCGAAATTTGTCCCTTTTGAGGATCATTTTACATGGCCGGACTCACCATCTTCTCCTATTTTGTCCTATGCAGATCAAATCCACCAGTCCGTCGTGTGGCAATAATGAGCTACCACTGAAGATCGCCCTCAAAAGATAGACTCATCAGTTGGACTAAACCTCCAACTAGATGGGTAAAATTAAACACAAATGGAGCTTGTAAACATTCCTCGTCCTCAACAACAGCCAGTGGATTGTTACGGGATAGTGCAAGCAACTGGCTTTGAGGCTTCACACACAATCTGAGATGGTGCTCATCACTGAATGCATAACTCTAGGGGATTTTTCAGGCCTTACTCTCGCATAGAATTTGAGGTATCGCCGGATAGAACTTGAAGTAGATTCTACAGCGGTGATCAAGATCCTATCCTCCTTTGACAATCATTCTTGGGCTCTCAACCCTATAGTTATGGGAATTCCCAGACTGTTTGCTCATAATTGAACTGTTGCTTATCGTCATATATACCGAGAGGCCAACAGATGCGTCGACAGACTAGCAAATTATGCAGTTCATTTTGTTGTTGGCGTCCACCTTGAGAATGACATTAGAGATTCAAAGTGAACTTTAGTTGAACATCTTATAGGCAGTAATAAAACAACGTTCCTAACACGTATTCACCGTCAATCAACCCATTCAACACACCTTACCCATATCAAAATATTCATTACCATCATCATTACACACATTCGCAGTAGTAATATATTGACAACATATACAGGCATAACAGAAACACAGATGAACAAACACACTAAACACTTAAACCAAATACCACAAACAACACCCAAATTCCAGAAAACAGACCCAACATTGACCTCATCCGACCATTACATAGATACGACCACAAAGGATTGAAGAAGACGATGATGAAAAGAATGAAGAGGATGAATAGAGGCAAAAATGAAAAGGACGAAAACGAAATAGGAGGGGAGATGTTTTGCTTCGTTTTCATCTAAATTGAAAGAAAAATGAGTCGGGTTCATTTTTTTAAACATTACAACATTTGGAGATGCTTTTCAAAAACATCACCAAATGTATGTACATAACAAACCGTTTAAAAAAGGAAGGAAACAAAATCATTCCTTACTCAACAAATGACGTTGTTTTCCTTTCATATTTTGAAATATTTCAACATTTGATGACGATTTTTCAAAACGTCACCAAATGTATATACATCATCAATCTTTTATCAACAATATGCAGGATTTGTTGCTAAATGTCATATTTGGTGACGAATTTCTCAAAAATTCACCAAATGGTTTTGATTTTTATATTTTTCAAAAAAACTTGTAATATATAAATTATATAAAATTTATATATAGTATATGGAGTTTTGTGACTTCTATTTATATATTGTCAAATTATATATTTTAAAACCCATTAATAATAACAATTTTTATTTTATTTT
>JANIJF010000210.1:77006353-77022372 GCA_024520955.1 Erythroxylum bequaertii | reverse complement strand
ACGAGGAATTAAAGCTGCAGCGAAAGAGTCGGTAATATCACTATCTTGTTCATGTTTATTATTATCCTTATACCATATCATGTATGGATTGGCTTGATGATTTGGATATATCGCTTCTGCTGCAAATATGATTTCTAAAAAGTATTGAAATCTACCGATTCTCCAAATATAGTATGCTTTCTTTTTCCGATCCAACACCTAGTTCATTTTAATTTTTAAAGCCTTAAATATTATCATTTGCTACACGTTTCACACCATTTCCATATGTTAACTTAGTTATATTGTGCTAGTAATGACTAAAATGATTTCCTTTATCTAGCTCCACAAGTTTATTCTCAAACTCCCTATATTCTGGTGATTTTGTTGAAAATTTCTTAAATTTATCTTCCTACAGATCCCATAAATGTAGTAACTTAAGTTATATGGAGTTATACCTCATCTTACTTGCCTATATGACAATGTTTCTCCATACATTTTTAAATAAACTTAGTTGCAACACTACATTAATTGCCCCCAATTACTATTATATAATTGCAATTAAAGAATAATTGATTGATGGATTCTAGTTGCATTTGACATAAACAAAAAATATTATGGATTTAAATCTAATCTTGTTATATATTTGAATTTTTGCTTCACTGCCATCCATATAATAAAGACTAAGCTTGGGATGGAACTTTGATCCCAAGCTAGTTTATGCTAGATCACCTTTAAAGAGAGAGATTTTAATAATGTTAGGCTTATCTATAAACATGCATGATCTACGAGCAATTTAAATGATTTTATCTTCTTTTATAGTATTGAGGTAGTAATAGGGTACATTGCACATAATATAGGAGAATCCTCTCAACTAGCAATTTTAGGCTCTTCCTCTTACCAGTTTCTTGACCTTAGTATTGATAGGCATCAAATGCTTAAGATTGTGAAATTTAAAGAGTTTGTACAAAGGACCTTGGTTATGCTACTTATCAAACTAGAAACAAGTAGCATTTTCATTATCAATGATGTATTTAATGTTCTACTTCAAGATATCCCTTAAATTTAACATTTGCATTAATGTCCAAGAGGTACTTGATGTTTGAATGTCTATAGATTTTCTTCATGTAGAAAGTGGTTGTGTATCCACTTAATCAATAAGGATTCCTTATCTATAAGAATTTACCATATGTTTATGGTTCATAATAAGCGAATGCTTAAGTTGTATGTGTTAAGATTAAAGTAACGACCCACTTTATTCTTGAAAACATACTTGATTCCAGATTCATTTAATAGTGCCATTATCGACAGTCAACTACTATCATGATATGAAACTCTTCATTCCCTTGAAGTAGAATCTTTTACTATAAATCGAAACACTACAGTCTAAATCATAATCAAACGACCGAGGCTGCGAACATTATGACCCTCTCCAGACTCCCGCAATCGAAGAGTCTTGTGTATTAGGTACATTAACTTTTTCTCTTATTTTAAATAATTATTAAATTTATAAAATAATTTCTCATCTTTTATATAATAATAACTTAGTTTTTGAATATAGTTCGTAATAAATATATTAAAATTTAACTACTCTTAACCTTATAACATAAATTTTGAAATGTTATATTTTATAAAAAAATCAAGAATCCGTGTTATAAGCACAATAAAGTAAAACACTTATAAATACATATTTATATTACATATTTAGCATTTAATAGATATACCAAAAGAATTTTTTTTACAATATATCTACTTAAATTATGCTTTTAATTGGTATAAAATCATCCTTATTTAAGAGAGTTCGTCGCTACTATTTAGGATTGGAGTATCCTGTTCCAATTATGATGTTTCAATCCTGTTCTGTTTAATCTGGTTTATACATTTGTGTGAACCCTACATAAATATTTATATGAGATTTAATGGAATAAAATTGGAAATGGTTAATTAAAACAGAAAATCTTACCCCTACTATTTCAGTAGATATATGTTAAATTAAAATATTATTTTATAATTATTTATTGATATGACTAATTAACTAATATCTACATAATACTTAATGGGCATACCATATCAATAAAAAATTAATAAAAATAATATTTTGACTTAAGTTGTATAAAATTTTAAAAATTAATCACTTAATTAAAAATTAAAAAAACACTGTCATATAATAAAATTTGAGTTCTAAAATAAAGAAAAAAATGAAAAAAAAGTTTGTAGGCCCATTTTTTGTTTGACCAAAGGCCCATTATAAAATCTTTACTCAAAAGAAAATTATTTATAAGTTAATAGATAGATAAAAATTATACTTTTCTTGAGATTTTTTCTTTTCTTTTTCGTAACATTTTTTATTTACTTTATAAAAGGAAATCTTCCAAGGAAATCGAAGGGACAACAATGTCGTCGGAGGGGGAGGAGGTCTCGAGACGCCGGTCGGCGGTCGCTGACTACCGGAAAAAGCTCCTACAACACAAGGAGCTCGAATCAAGAGTTCGTGCAGGTCACACGCCACGAAACCAAAACCCTATGTTTCTTTTTCGTTTCTTTAAATTTCCGATTTTTTATACAGATCTTCTACTTTGAATTCTCCAAATCTACAAGCTGTGAACTTCTTTTAAAGTTACTGGTAGTTAGAGAAGGATTGCAGTGAACTCTGTCGTAACTGATTGGGAAAAGAGAACTGTTGGGTTTAATTGATATTTTGGGTCAATTTTATCAAAGCTCTGAAAGGGGCTTTTAAGCTAAATTTGGGTTCTTTGTCAAGCTGAGCTGCAGGAAGCTGCTCTTTTCAAGTTTTACACTGTCTTTCTCTTAAATGTGTATGTAAGTCATTGGGGTTTTCAAATTTCTGATTTATTGCTAAATGGGAAAACATATAAGGAATGGAGGATTTTGGAGTTGCGTCGAATTGTCCTTGTATGTCGGATAGTGTTGGTGGGATGAATAATAAATAAAGGGAGTTAGTATCGAGGTGTTATTCTGTTTGGTGGTCATATTTTCACATACGCTTGAGTTTTAGCTGTGTTACTGCCTACTGGGATTTCTTTAGTATATAATACCTAGAACTAACATGCTGTTATGTTTGTTCCATGCAGTGAGGGAAAGCTTGCTTGGTTCGAAGAAAGAATTTGCCAAAACTGAAGATGATTTAAAGTCCCTTCAGAGTGTCGGGCAAATCATAGGCGAAGTTCTCAGGCCTCTTGACAACGAACGCTGTAAGGTCCCTCTGTTGGGGTGCACGTGTCTAGATAGAGTGACGCATACACTTAATATTGACAAATAGTGCATGGTTGTGCATTTGCTTTAACGTACTTTTGATACCAATTAATAATATGCTATTTCAAGAAGTATGCTTTCCTATTCTCTGTTGCCTTTGGCTTCATAGTCTTCTGTTGGTTGTTTAAAGCTATGCCTAATGTTGATATGACTAAGTGTTGTCATTTTGTTCTTCAGTGATAGTTAAAGCTAGCAGTGGTCCTAGATATGTGGTTGGCTGTCGTAGTAAAGTGGACAAAGAAAAACTAACTGCTGGCACCCGAGTGGTTCTTGATATGACTACTCTCACAATCATGCGGGCTCTTCCCCGTGAAGTAAGTTGGGATATTAAACACCATTTCACAAGACCAATTTTTGGTTTAGTTACTGAATAAGATATCATTTTGTTTTTCATTTCCCTTTCTCTATGTTTATGATGCTATACATGGAATTTCTCCTATAGGTTGATCCAGTTGTATACAACATGCTTCACGAAGACCCTGGCAATGTTAGCTACTCTGCAGTGGGTGGGCTGTCAGATCAGATTCGAGAACTCAGAGAATCTATAGAATTGCCTTTGATGAATCCTGAGCTCTTTCTTCGAGTGGGCATAAAGCCTCCTAAGGTGATCATATAACCTTGGGTAGCAGCCTAGGAAGTCAAAGCTTTTGTTTAGACACTGACCTATAATTCTTGCAGGGTGTTCTTCTCTATGGACCTCCAGGGACAGGAAAAACACTGCTAGCCAGGGCTATAGCAAGCAACATTGATGCCAATTTCTTGAAAGTCAGATAATAGTCTCTTGTATTAATTTGAGTTACAACTTTGTCCATTTTTGGTTTGTTATTTTGTTCCTTATATTAAAATCCAAGAATTGCTCACTTTATACTGGATGTAGGTTGTATCAAGTGCCATAATTGATAAGTACATTGGTGAGAGTGCGAGATTGATAAGAGAAATGTTTGGGTATGCACGTGATCATCAAGTAAGAACTCAACTTGCAAGAGTATTTTTTGACTTGGTTTTCTTTTTTATTGTTACTGAGCACTGATTTCTCTTTGACAAGCCTTGCATCATATTTATGGATGAAATCGATGCCATTGGTGGACGGCGATTCAGTGAGGGAACGAGTGCTGACCGTGAAATTCAAAGAACATTAATGGAGTTGCTTAATCAGTTGGATGGATTTGACCAGCTTGGAAAGGTAATCTATCACGTTCACAGTGGTTGTGTGGTGAGTAGTGGCTCTTAAACAGCAACTGACATCAAGTTGGGTTTCTAGGTTAAGATGATTATGGCTACAAACAGACCCGATGTTCTGGACCCTGCACTGCTCCGTCCAGGACGTCTCGACAGGAAAATTGAGATTCCATTGCCGAATGAACAGTCAAGAATGGAAATCCTTAAAATCCATGCTGCTGGTATTGCAAAACACGGGGAAATTGACTATGAGGCTGTTGTAAAACTTGCCGAGGTGAGACGTGTATACCTGTCTGCAAATAGAAGATCTTTTTAACAACTGTTATCTTATAGACTAAACTAGTTAGTTTGCTTCAGGGTTTTAATGGGGCTGATCTGAGAAATGTTTGCACTGAGGCTGGGATGTCTGCAATTCGTGCAGAACGGGATTATGTCATCCATGAAGATTTTATGAAGGTATGTTGGTTTAGCTTGAAAAAAGTTTTTGATGCTTGTTACGATTCATCAAAATTTATGGCTTCTGATTTTTCCAGGCTGTCCGGAAACTGAACGAGGCCAAGAAACTAGAATCAAGTGCTCACTACAATGCTGATTTTGGAAAGGATTGATTCCTGTATGTAGCACTGCGATTTTTCAGGAATGGTTTCGGACTGGCTGACAAGAGTTAAACAGTGGATTTCAGGTAATATTATGCCCTTTTCACCTAGTGCTACATGGATTTCATTACGGCAA
Organism: Erythroxylum bequaertii; assembly: GCA_024520955.1. Lineage (NCBI taxonomy): Eukaryota > Viridiplantae > Streptophyta > Magnoliopsida > Malpighiales > Erythroxylaceae > Erythroxylum > Erythroxylum bequaertii. The sequence goes on along the minus strand of JANIJF010000210.1, from coordinate 77,017,212 downwards.
ACATTACATCAACGAAGCCACAGTTAAATACACCGATTTGGATTGATCCTTGTTCTTGCAAACGCATCATTTGTCGATCTGGGTTCATTTCCGATACTGTCTTGTTTGTTTCCGTTACAAGTTTATAACTTTGCTCCTTGTACGAACATATTGGGTTCAGATATTTGACAAGTAATTCGAGTACGAGGCTTTTGATAGATTATATAGAGAGATGGTGATCAAAATATTATCCAGGTTATGACACAGAACCTTAAAACTCGATTGCCTATACCAAGTTCCAGTTGGGACTTTTTGAATCACTTAAAACCCCATGAACTGCATTAACAAGTTGAGAAATGATAAAAGGAGTTGAAGAACATTAAACTTTTCAATCTTAACTTACTTGTGCACACAGAGATTCCATCACACAGAAGCTGACACAGTCATCAAATTGTGATCTAATAATCATTTTAGAGCCATAGTCATATTACTGTTGATTACTGGCTATTAAAACAGATCTTGTCTAAGAGGCTTGACATGAAATCCCTTTATTATATATATATATTTATATATATTTCTTGTACTAATTTGTACATGAATTATTGTTAAACATAAATTAATTATATTTAACTATAATAATTATAAAATGACACAATTTGTACCCTTAAAACATAATTTTATTAAGTTTTAATCAAATCTCTGTCACAACATTATTAACTTGTGGCATTCATTGTTATAAATTATTTATAATTTTAATTTATTTGAATATTAACATTGTTATAAATTATTTTACAGATTTATCAATTTGAAGGAAAATTGCATATATTTCGTAAAAGGTCTAAGTTAATGATTTTAACATCTACAAAATAACAATTTATAACCTTAAACTTTATTTGATTTTCATTAAATCTTTATCATTATTAATTTATAACATTATCATCATCATCACCCAGTCTGAAATTTCGCAATAAAGCAGGGTCGAGAGAGATCTGATAATATGCAGCCTTATCCTTATATTGTAGAAAGGCTGTTTTTGGTATTAATTTATAACATCAATTGAACAAATTCAATATTAAAATTTGAACGATTCATATAAATTTAAATATAAATAAAAATATTTTAATAAAATAAAAGTCAAAAGTTAACGTACTCAGTGTACACAATTTCTCGAGAGTCTGAGAAAGGTCATAATAAATGTAACTTTCATTTTGTAAATTTACAAAAAGGTTATTTCTTTGATTTGATTATGTAGCTTTATAATAATAAATGAATAATTTTATCATTTGCTTCAAGCCTTCAACCCTTTAATAAAATAAGAATAATAAAATTAATTTGGACAAAATAATCTTTTTAATAAATTTTAATACAATAATTTTAAAATAAACATTATTTAAAAAATTATTAGAAAACATATCATTAAACCCAACCCAAATGGACCTTTTTACTGCTCAAGATTCTCGAAGTTGAGTGGATGTTTTGTCTAATATTTGTACTTTGTCTAATCCTGTTTAATAATCAAAATGAAGGTTAGATAGTCTTGAAATTCATGTCCAATGATTAAAACGAATGTTGTTTTAGAAATTGGAAAAAATTTAACAGAGTAAAATTAAACAGAAGATTTAAACTCTAGCCGAATGAAGATTTTTCTCTAATTCAATTTTACTCTATCCAACCTTATCAATGCTTAAAATGATATTTTTTTTACTCTATCCAACCTTATCCATGCTTAAAATGACATTGTTTTAATCATTAGACATGATTGAACATTCTTTAAACTGATATTGAATGATCAAAATTACGTAATTTTGGATACTAAATAGACAAGGTAGATACTAAATAGACAAGATAAAATTGAACAGAGGAAGTCCGCACATTATAGGCGATGAAGGACAATGTGGAATTCTTTTGTATATTTTATTTCAATTTTGAAGGAAAGATTCAATAGTTTACTGAAAAAATCAGCAACCCATTGGTTGGTGCACCCCGCCTCCGGGTTGGGTGAAGCTCAACACCGACGGTGCTTGCAATCGCTCCCTTCGCTCAGCTACAACAGGCGGTCTCTTACGCGACTGTGATGGCACCTGACTTGGTGGTTTCTCTCAAAATCTTGGCTGGTGTGACTCGATGGCAGCTGAAGTTTGGGCATACATACTGGGCTGTCGCTAGCTTGGGACGGGAGCTTCCGCCGGATTGAATTAGAGTTGGACTCTCTTGCGGCGCATCACCTCATACTTCCGCGGAGCGTCGTTCTTAGACTGCCCACCCATTGTCACGGGAATCCATGAATTTCTCACGCAGAATTGATCTATTGATCATCGTCACATGTACCGAGAAAGCAATAGATGCGCGTACTGACTTGCTTTCCACGCAGTCCATTCGGATGTTGGCATTATCATTTTTGATTTTCCACCAATAGGGTGCTACCGTGTCCTCTGAGAGGATCAGTCGGGGACTTGTTTTCCCCGACTAGTTTTGTAATCTCTGTTTGCGTTCCCTTTAATCCAAAAAAAAGAAAAAACAATGCATACATACATATCTTGACTTATAATTCTATCCGTCAGAACTAGTTTAGCACCAAAATTATTTCCATTATACGTACATACATATATACATATACATACAGCTGAAGAAAACTAAAAATCAAGACGAATAACATACAATTTGATCCCAAACACCACATCTCAGCAACCAACAGATAGTTCAAATGTCATGAACATGAAATGAAAGGAAAGATAATTTACACAACACATTCATATTCAACTACTTAGTGAGTAGTGCTATGGTGGCCAGGCAAAATTTCCTTGATTTTTTCAATCACACCCTTCTTCTCGTGCTCATGGGGTGGTTGTTCTCCACCGGAGGGAACAACATGTTGGGTGGTGGCGGTGGTGGTCGTGTTGGGGGTGCTTGAAACATGGTAGCCATGGCCGTGCTCTTCCTTTTGACCTTCCTTGTGTTTTCCACCACCAAGTGTTAGCTTCTCCTTTAGTTTCTGCCCAAGTCCCTTCTTCTTCTTCGTCTTCTTCATCTCACCTTGGTCATCGTCAGACTACAAAATAACCATCCGTTCATGAATTTCCAAAACGTATACTAAAGATACATACTCAATGTGCATTGTAATTGTTTTACCGTGAGAGAGCTAGAACTAGTTGAGTGAATCTCTCCGGAGCTGGCCTCTTCACGATGATGCTCTTCCTTTACAGGTTGACCTGATTCTGCAACATATCCGCCATGCTCAGCCGTCGTCTGATCAACCTTTAACGTATCGCCGGTCAGTTCTGTGCTGGCCAAAAGTCCAGTATCCGTTACTGTGACTTCCGAGACAGTGGAAACTGCCAAAGGTTGTGTGGTGGCCAAACCAGTGATATGCACAGGGTTACCATGTTCGTCAGTTAACTCAACCGGGTTGCCATGATCATCTGTGAGCCGAACTGGGTTGCCGAACTCATCTCTCAGATTAGCCGCCATTGGTATATCTTAGCTCACAGAAAGGTTATATGTAGTTTGAGACGAATAGCGGTTGTTCATGCATGAGGTTTCTACACGTGGTTTTAAGGTTTTAAATGAGACAAGAAGGGTATTTGCCACTTCAAGGAAGAGAAAGCACGTAGCTTAGCTCTTTTGACAGATAAAATTTCTGGGTGTCACAATGATCCTGAAAGGATTTGTTCATTTAATTAAATTTTAAATTAGAAAAATAATTCGAACAATTTGAATTATTTAATTTTTATTTAAAATTTTAAATTTTATAAAATAACGTCGTATTAAATAGACTAATTAAAAGACGGAACTCTAATTATAAATTAATAAGTGGAATACTAAAATTAACTTAATTGGACTCGATAAATTAGTATCCTAAACTATTTTTAGTTATTTTTTTAATATGTTAAAGAACTATTAAGATTAAAAAAAGATTATAATGATTTGATCTAATTTGAACTTTTTTTTACCGATTGTTACATTTTAAAATTTATTAATTACTTCGTTTCATATTATTTAATTATTATACAAGATTTTATCATATATATTTTTAAAATTAAAAAATGATATTGAAATAAAATTCTCAAATTTTAATATAATGTTATTTTAAAATTATAAATATATGAAAAATTACATAGTAATTAAATAATAATAAAAAAGATAAAATTTTAATATAATTAACAAAATAAAAAAAAAAACTCAAATCAGTAACTCAATCAAAAAAATTTGAATCCAACAACTTTTTTATTTAATTTTTAACTTTTCAATTTAAATTACTTTAATAAATATTGTTGTTATCGGTTTAATTTCACAAATTAATAAAATTTTATAAATAAAATAAATAAAAATCTATTTTTAATTAAACTTTAATTCTCTAAAAAATTTCCTTTAATTATATTTCAAAATTTTTATTTTTATCTGACTTTATTACGGTATTGTTTTATAAATTTTATTTTCAATCCAATTTTTAAAATATTGTAAAAAACTATTAAGAAAATCACTATAATTAACCTATAAAAAGCTTTGTCACTAGGCTCGAACTTCTTTTAGGAGAGTAGAGAACAAGCGAGTGGCATTTAGAAATTAAGGAGAAGCTAAATCGCAAGCATTTTGTTAATAATTCATAAACCTCTTACCGAAGACGAGAGGCTACTTTTCATACAAACCTACAGTTATGTATTAAATCTTACAAGGTTATTGTCAAACAACTGTTGTTCTTGCAACTAGCAAACCAAAAGAAAACCAGTACTCAACTCAGCAAATCACATAAAGAGAAGGAAGAGGGCATAATATAACCTCATTCTTTCACGTGTGATGCACTGGGCCATACATTATTTGATCCAATTCATGAATCGTGTCTTGGCAAGAAACAAATTAACCTGTACAAAATCAAATGAAATCAAACCTTGAGATGCGTCTTCAGTTTTGCCAAATCTTTCTTAATCATATAGAACGTTATCTTCTATAAAATGTTCACTTCCTTACAATGTAACCCACAGGCTAATTCTCTGCCAGTAAAGTGTATGCAGCTGATCTCCACAATCTTCTTTACAGAGCATAGAGGTTCTGCGCCTGTATCTGTAAGCAATGAAGTTATGAAGCTTTCTTCAGTACCCAAAATGTGAACAGTAGATGTAACTTGGTTCAGAAATTTTTTTGGTTAATAGTTCGGTTTAGATTAGTATACTTTTAGGGTCTGGGTTATAATGTTTAGGGAGATGCAGGAGACAATTTCCCAGTGTCACTAACAAAAGATATATGCACGAGCACTCACCTGTTTATATATATATATATATATAAAGAGCCTCATGCCTTCATAGATCTGGTCCAGAAAAATCCTCTCTTTTTAGACATGTTATCTGCTGAGGATCTGCTGCTTTTTGATCTAAATGAAAAATACCGCCTCAAAAAAGGCTTTGCTAAGGTGCCTTCCATGGCGGAACTGGAGGTCATCTTGGGATCCTTCCCTTCTTGTCCACCGGCCTTTAGACAATCAAATGTAATAGAATTACTGCCAAGATTGCCATCCACGACCCTTTTGCTCGATCTCTTATTCTTCACCTTCCGATCCATTTCTGCCTTCAGTGCCTTTTGTGACAGCTTAACAAGTTGTTTCTCACCCAAAGTACAAACTGGGCAAGCAGGATCATATTTGTCCAGTTCAGGTGTAAAAGTTTCCAAGCACTCGGCGTGGTAAACATGCCCACAAGTTAGCACTGAAACAACAGATAACTCACAAGTGACAAGCTTCTGGCTGCTCCACAAAGATGTCTCAGTTAAAAGCCTTAAACAAACCCCACATGTCTGGAGATCTACAGAGGGAGAAGCTGATGATCGATAGCTGGATGTACATTCTTCATGATTAAGCCCCAAAGACTCGTTATCAAAAGACCACCTTTCTCTATGGGATGTAGCCATGAGTTCAGTGAAGGCATTCATAGACCAACTATCTGAAGACCTGCCATAAGATCCCCAAGTTGAGTCATTGCTCCACGAGGCAGTTGTGGGCTTCCCATCAGCAACAGAGAAGCTGTTTGATGTTTTCAATCGTGGGATCTGCATATCAGATGCTTGCCCAATTAACTGATGCCCAGGAGAATGATGGGGCCACCTAGGAGTTGTTGAGCCAGTAGGATGCAAATGATTTTGGGAGGATGATGGAGATGTGGGCAAGGATGAAGCATATCGAAATGAAACTGACTCCTTTGCAGGAGATGGATTTGTAACTGCCGGGGAAGCTGTTGTCTCCTTCACCTATAGTTATAAGAGTTCTATGTAAAAATATATCCTCTCAAAGGGGAGGGAATTGCCACTCAAAGAACTTGGATAATAAAGAGATTCTCTTGCACAAGCTCTACCTGTTCCAAATTTGAATCAATTGAAATATTTCTTGAGATGGACTGATCTGCCACATAGGTGTAAAATATTGTCAAATGTTGTAGTACATATCAGTCAGCTCACTTTCTTCTAAGAATCAAGACCAGCAAATTCATTAACTACTAGGAAGCAAAATAACAAAAGCTGCGTATACAGTAGCTCACCTGAAGCCGAAGCCCTCTCATGCTCTCCAGTTACATCAGATTTTGGGGACTTACGCCATGCTCGTCTCTGAAAACTTCCCAGTGAGCCGCTGTCATCTGATGCATATATGGGTTCAGACTTAGAATCCGGTCCATGGTTTCTGTTTATTGCATCTGGAAACCAACTTATTGAAGTCTCTTCACCAGCTACCCGCCCTCGGTTATCCCACCTAAGGCTCCATGTTGGTGAATGCCGAACACCCCGATGCAGGATCTCACTTCCAGATCCACCAACTATATTTTTATCTCTAGCAGCAACACAACAGGCACCCCCCATAATCAAATACAGAAACTTGCAGAACTCAGGCTGGAAAGCCACAGTAGTAGCTCACATGCTCCAAACTACAAAGTTGTTACGCCACTTAGAATTCATAACCACCACTCTTAACAAGAAAATATCCTAGGTAAAATGGTTCTTTTGCAATCAACTATTAACATGATTATCACCAATTCTATAACCAGCTCCTCAATGAAGTAACTACATTACCTACATTCAATACAACTTGAAAAATCAAGCAACAGTTTGAAGAACTAAGATCAGACTCCTCTGACATTCCAAAATAACTATATCCACAGACAAATAATCATGAACACAGAACATCTAAAGCTAGCGATGTTCAGAGCATCCAAAGAACAGTTTCAAGTTAATCTACCTAAAAACACCCAAATCCACAAGAAATTCAAATCGTACAAAGCGAAACACATTCAAAACTATCAAACAAAGACAAATAAAACCAATCTTCCCAAATCCAAAAAGATATCCAATTCTGAAATGACAATGTAAATTCCATATCCTCTACTAAAATCAAACTAACCATACAAGGGCTAAAACACCCCAAGTCAAAAAACCCTTACCAAGAGTCAACAATGAATAACACTACAGTTCACACCAGCTAATTGCAACGATTAAAACCAAAGGGCCAAAAAAGATAAGAGCTTTCTCCAAATTCCTCTTTTCACTCCCACAGCTCACAATCAACACCCACCAAACCACTTCAAAACAATAAGAACACCCAGAAAGAGAATCAAAATCAGTGAGCAAAATTAAAAAAACAACGCAAATTAATAAACACCCAATTTCGAATCCATCTCCTACTCTTAAGGAATTGCTCAGACTGAACTGAAAAACCCCTAAATATAGAAACCCAACAACTTATTAAAAATTACCCGAGTCCCTAGTGATCCTATTATACCTCCCGGACTTCCTATATTCGAAAATTAAACTAAAAAAATATTATTATATTTTTTCCAAACACAATCCTTAAAAAATTCAAATCCAATTAACTAAATACAGTAGAAGAAAGAACATTCTATGGAGTCTCCGAGTACGAAGCACTGAGTTGAGACCGGAGTCGTCAAAGTACCTAGTCAAAGGCAAACACACGGCGACGTATTGAGTACGTAATAGGTCCTAAAGAGAGCAAGTGACTGGCTACGCGAGAGAGAGAGAGAGAGAGAGAGAGGGGAGACTGAGAGGTTGTTAAAACGAAAGAGGGAAAGACCGAAAGAGAAAAAGTCGTTTTAGACGGCGGTGGTCGTAACGTCGTTAGAGGGTTGGAAACATATTCTCCGTCCGTCTTGACGAGTTTGATGACGTGTGATTCCACCGCTTTTTGCCACGTTAGCATCTTTTCTTTTTCTACATTATTCGCCGTAAAAAGTTTTAAAAACCAAAATTTTAAGAAAGAAATACTTTTCTTATAAAGAGGTTTTTTTATAATTAATTAGCACTTTACACGTTCGAAAAAGGTAAAGGATTACAATGAATTAGGTCAGGTTCAAACTTGGGCTATTAGGATACGGGCTGAAGTTGAGGTTCGATTGGGATCGAGATAGATAGCCTAAGCTGAACTTAGCTAAAGGCAATCCGAGCTAAATTTGACTCGACTTAAAGTTTTTAAAAAATTTAAAAAACAAAAACGATGATGCTTTCAGCAGCTAGCTTCTGGTTTAAACTGTCCAACTCTAACCCGACCCTCTAACTCTTATAAGCAAAACGATGTATCTACCAAATTCACTAAAATATCTTTCCAAACCTTCTCCTTGCTTTCCAAGTAAACAAAAGTATAGTTTTTAAGTTTAAAGTCGAAGCACAAAAGGTTGAAGGAAACCGCTTTTTCCATTGTTGGGCACTAACTTTAGAGAAAGTGGGTTTGTGGAGTAAATAAGGCATTAAGCGTCCTAAAAATATTGTCTAATTTAATTTATAAAATTTTTTAATTAAAACTTTTAAAATAATTTTGACGTCGTAAAAACTATACACAAATAAGGCATGTAATTATATAAAAAAAATCGGCCGGTTTATATGTCCTATCTTGCTCTTTATCACCAAAGAGAGACGTAAGCATGGCAATAGATTGGATTGGATTAGACTAAGGCCCGAGGTTTTAGGCCTACGCTCGAGCCTAATCGAATACGACTTTTTACTTTTAAAATTTTGAAAGTGATATCATTTTTTTAAAACGATATCATTGTCTGAGTCTAAGCACCCCGAAGTTTGAAATTAGAAAAGACAAAGCTCAAGCCTATCTCAACCTTGATCAATTCGATATGAACTTGTTGACTTTAGGTTGAGTTAGGCTAGGTCGAACTAAGCCGAACTAAACTTTTTTTGTCATCCCTAAAAAGGTGAACTAAGAGCCCAACTTGGAGCTAGCATAATATTTTACTACAAGTTAAATGCTTATATGAACATTTGAACTTGGTGTTAATGTTTTTTTTCTTAAGTTATGGGTGCGTAGTGTCTATGTTGATTAAATTTAAGTTTAAAAAAAATAGAGATAACATATTTAAAAATATATAACTTTTTAGATTTGTTTACATTCATATCAAACATTTTAAAATTTTTAATTTAGTGATTAATCTTTCAAAATTTGTATAAATCAAATCAAAATATTATTCACCAAATTGAAATTTTAAAAAAGTTTGACAATAAATTAAAATATAAAAAATTAGCCATTATTTGTTGGATAATTTAGTCATTTCCTATAAAGTTGGATAATCATTAATTGTAATTTTTGGTTTTTCAATAACTTATCGGTTAAGTTACATAATTTGATCTAGATAAAGGTAATAAATTGGCCAAATAAATAATCTAAGTTAATGGTTCGAAGTCTAGGTAGAAAATGGATCCTGATTAGTGTGGACCGAACCCATATCGAGTCTGTAATAGGGAAGCCTGATATGAAAGCTATATATAAAGGTTAAGGTCTCCTGTAGTTGTTCACATCATTCGTAAGCATATGGATTCTTTGTGTGACACCCACATACCCCCTAAAAGGATATACGGATGCCACACAAATTAGTAAAAACAATCCCAAGCATTCGATGTCTTCCATAAACCAATGCAAAGCAGACATACATTACATATCATTCCAAACTTGTTCAAAAACATACATACATTATATCACATAAACTTAATACAAATTTGTTCCAAAAACTGAAACCAACTTGAAACATAGTTATTACAAAACCTTACAACAATTCAGAATCATACATTTTATATACAAGCCAAAATAAACTCAAAATACATTTTTATTAAAACAAGACTCAGACTCTATTGGCCATTGTAGTTGACTCGTCCTAGTCTTTATAATTTTCTCTCTGAACTTATACGGGGCAAATCTACCGTGCTAAGCATATAGCTTAGTAAGTAATAGCTAATCTATATATAAAGTGATAACTCACCATACTGAATCATGTAATAGCATAAGCATGCATTAACAAATTGTATTAAAAATAAATCAGACATAATGCATTTAGAAACAAATTTTATCGTTAATAGAGTTGAATATAGGATATAAACCTTTCAGAATCAGAACACAATTTTATTTATGTCATAATCAAACATATATCAGAATAAAAAATCAGACGACTGCCAAGCCGTTTATAGAAGCGGATAACGGGACTTATACAGGAGAGATCAAAGTCTCGACACCGAAGTGTCACAGAAGAGACCGAAGTCTCAACACCAAAGTGTCACAAGAGCAACTGCATACCCTTCTAGGCATGCCTATTTACCCACAACTAGAACTCAACAGTTTTAAATCAAAACAAAGTCATTTTAGATATTTCATGTACAAAGTAAGCAGTCAATCATATTCGCAAGCAAGTAGCACTTCCAATGATATAAATATGTATCAAACGCCTCGGATAATCATTGTTCGAAATTTAGAACACATAAATCAAATTCAACAAGCAGAATAAAGTAAGGTGTGACCATCTGAGATTACTCACAAAAGCACCCTTATTGCTTATTGCTTCAAAATCTCGGCAATATCTGGAAGTGGTCGCTCTATGCGTTCTTCGATAACATTTAAC